>JAJPUD010003198.1:0-119829 GCA_023553655.1 Myrmecobius fasciatus
TTTTTTTTTTTTTTGAGTGACATCACTGCTCTAAAGCATTTTTCCATAATGATGATTTTGAATTCACTAAGTCCAGAACTTAGTTTGGAATTTGTATATGCAAGGGTTTCAAAGATATTTGATACTTTGATTTCTATGATTCCAGTTTCCTAAAGTTTTCCACTTTAATAAAGACCTAAAATTAATTCCCAATGCTCAAACCAATGATTTATTCTTAATTATATCAAAGGACTACATTGAAACTAAGGAAATGGAAACCCTCATTCTACTTTTGAATTAAACTTCTTTATGGACCAAGAAGGTCAATTTTAAACTATTGTGTTTGCTCAAAGGTAAATGAATAACCAAAAATCCTTGATCAATTATTTTGTGAATATTAAATTTAAGACTAAATAGTTAACTACAGGTCCATGTATGTATGGAAAAGGATTCTGATTATAACATCCATTGTACTAAATGTGGCAAACGTGAAAAAGTCCTAGCATTAAAGAAAATAATCCAAAATTTTACTTAAATGAAGAATGGACAATCTAATGTCAGGGATTCTAAATACTTTTGGAATAAGTCTAGAAAGTTCTAAATCATCTAATGATCTCATGCAGATCTCATTTATCTAGTACTATAGGGCAATGAAATATTTTATGTAAATAAATTTTCTAGATAAATTAAGTTTAGCCCCTTAAGTGTCAAAGTTTTAAAATTTAATTAATTTTTATGGAACATTTCTAAAATGTGCTACACTTTCCCTGTTTTCTTAAACAAAGAACAGAGAACATAATTTAATCTGCTCTTGCTGACTCACAGTAATCACTATGAATCTCTTGGGTGACTAAGGTGTGTAGGACTTTTTGATGCTTTGGCACACACAATACAACTCCTAAGAATTCTTTAGGCTGTTTGCTGTTGTTCTGTATCCTCTCCTTTCTATTTGTCTTCATTATTTTCTCCCTTTTGATCTGCTGCTTTATTTCACATATTTGAGTGAGACTTAGAGGCTGAATATGCTTCTCCAATGGACAAGTTTTGACCACTCAGAAGTCTCTTTTACTTCCTACAAATTTAGGATAGCGTTGAATCAATAAAGCTACAGTTGCTGGAAGGATGAATTCCAGATAAATTCAACATTAAATTCCCACCCATTCAAGAGCTTCTATAATGTTCTTAGAATACAAAACATGACTGTTATCCATAAGCAATTTACATTTTCTTGGATAGATGAGCATTAATATATACACTAAATATTGACCGGATGATACATATGTACTCTTAGACAAGTTACAATCTTCATTGGGCATCTATTTTTCTATTTGTAGAATGACATGTTAAACTACATCATTTCAACAACAGTGTAATCTATGCCTCTGCTAAAATCATTGTAATGTTCTAGTTGATACATTTTAAAAATGTGTAGGTTCAGTTTGGGGTCAGATTGGCTGAATGTTTACTTGTGTTTGTTAATTTTTATTAAATCTAAGTGTTGTAGTTTTTAAAATGGGTTCTGCTGGGATTAGCAGAAACATTCAGTTTACTGTGGTTTTTGGTTCAGTCTGTTTCAAGTTTTTGCCATAAACCACGAACAGTTCCTTGTTTGCTGCCAGAAGTCCCGTTAAAGCAGCGCTCCCTTGTGGATTTGAAGGAAAACTCAGGCAAAGATGAATGAATGCAATTTATATCTTTTGGTGAAGTTGTGTGTAGATGCTGACACTCAGGAAGTGTTGACTTTATATTTTTTAGTTTGTTTTGATTGACAGGATGGGTGTACCCTTTATCAAACTCATTTGTAAAGATTAATAGGCAATTTAGAATAAGAAGGCCCCATTTTATCAGATAATAGAGAAACTGGGAGAGGTGAAGTAATTTATCCAGTCACTTTATTTGTCAGTAGAACTTTTCAGTGTGGTCCAGTGGGAAAGTGTTATCATGGGGTCAGAAGACCCAAGTTCAAATCATATAGCTACTAATTTCCAATGTGACTTTAGATAAATCAATTAATCTCTCGGGCAATAGTTTCCTCAATAGTAAAATGAGGTTGCCAGACTAATTGACCTCAAAGATGATTTTTCATTTCTAAATATATAAACCTATTGTTTTAGGGCCTTTTCAAATTCTTGGTTTTTGGAAAAACCTATATACATAATTTACTTGTAAATGTTTACTTACCTCCAAAACCATCAGGCACATATGTTTTAAGCACAATGTTGCAGAAAACAGTTGGCAGTGATAATGGTTTATTCCCTTCATTTCTAAGAGAAATGTGTCTGTAGCCTGCCTGGAGGCCATCAAGAGGGAGGATTCTTTGACCAATCAGCTTGTTGTTGTCATCATACACAGCTATTCTCAAGACAGCCAGATCAGGGAGGATAACCTGTTAATCAAAGAAAAGGAGTTTTCATAGACCAAAATAATGTGGTCAGTTCCCAAGTGTTATTGTTCTAGTTACTTTGGGCCCCAACTATATAGCTTTGGCTACTCTACCATCACTGGATAGAATATATATTCATTGAACATCTTTAAGATTTCTAAAGTCAGATTGACTTTTCATTTAATTGTTGGGTAGTCAATGGTCAAACAGTCACAGAATTTTAGAGCTAGAAAAGAACGTTTAAAGAATTTAGTTCCAATTGCTTATTTTACTGATTAAAAAAAAAAAGAAACAGACAGTGATTTGTTCAAGGTTACATGGCAAGTTAGTGCCAGAACCAGGACTTGCACCCAGGTTCCCCAATTCCTAGTCCAATACTGTTTCTACTATCCCTAGTTCCTGCCTCCTGATGTTCATTTCTCATTATTTTTAAGAGCATGGAAAATATCCTTGAAACAATTATCCATATCTTAAAGAACATTAATCTATGAATGTAACCCAGGTGAGGTAGGCCCCTTTTTTGAGATCTTAGAATAGATTTTCTGCTATTAAACTGAAAAAAAATTCACCAGCCATAAAATCATAAATCATATTCTGACCTCCCCAATACACCTTCTTTCACTTCAAACAGAATGACTGAACACAAAAATCTGAATTTAAATGGCAGAAATTTTATTCTAATACAAAAGATCAAGACAATAAAACAAAACTCCACACATTTTGTACCTTCTGGAGTCAGTGAGGACCTTCTCACTGGCATGGGAGGAGTCGGCTCATCTGGGTCAAGTTGAACATTCTGGCTAAAGATAGCAGAATGGCTTAATGGCCAATGGAAAACCCATCCAACTCCATGGTTCACAATCCTAATCTGATTTCATGATAATTTAACAAAAACCTAAGACTCAACTAATTGATACTTAACTACTCCCTATATGGGCTTTCTATAAAGTAGAAACTAACTTCATGGAGGTTATTGCAAAAGAAAGAAAAAAAATTAAATGCAAGTTAATACAAATTATATTATGACGCAAAGCAGAATTTTAGTTTTAAAATGATAAAAACAAAACCTTCATAAGTCAGGGTTCAGTTAAATCATGAAAAATGGGAAAAAGTTTCTTTGTCAGTTTTCCATGTTCATCATTGAGAAAGTCTGTAGCAGCACAGAGAGTGTGGGATTTAGTCAGACCTAGATTTAAATCCTGGCTCTGATTTTTTGTAGTTGTGTGACTATGCACAAATCATAAGAAGGATGATATATGAAAAAGGAATAAACTTTTTTTTTTTACATGAAACCAGAATTAAGTGATCCCTGTAAGGAAAAAAAAATTAGGCTTGATTTAAGGGGAAAGAAAGGAAAAGCTTCCTAACAATTAAATCTACTCAAGAGTGGAATGAAATGCTTTAGGAATTCTACAAAAAAAAAAAGACTGAATAATGTGGGAGAAGGAAAATTTTATAGGATGGGCTAGGCAACCTTTTCCATCTAAAAGAGTTGATTCATTAACCTCTCAGCCTCAATTAAAACATCTGTAAAATGGGGATAATGATATCTGTACCATGTTGATAGGGATGTTAATTGGTTTAAATGAAATAATGATAATAAGAGTAATAACAATTAGCATTTATATAGCATGTAAGCGTTTGCAAAGTGCTTAACAAACATTATCCCATTTGATCCTTAAAACAACCAAGGAGTTAAGTATTTTATCTCCAATTTATAGATGAAGAAACTGAGAATGACAAAAAGTTGTGACTTGCCCAAAGTAAGTGTCTGAGACTGGATTTGAACTCAAGTCCTCTTGATTTCAGGTTTAGCAGTTGCTTTCCAAATATATGAAAAGCTCTTTGTAAATGCTAATGTGACATATAAATGCTATTTATCATCATCATCAAGTATCTTTAAATTTTCAGATGTGTGTGGATGTGTATACCAAGGGATGCTTTTCCTACTAGCATTAGATCTGACCATTGCAACCAAGAAAACTACAATTTTCAAAGACATGAAGGACTTGTGTGTGTGTGTGTGTGTGTGTGTGTGTGGTATGTGTATACAAACACATACACATATATATAGACATATAATATATATATATTTATATATAAATCAGATAACTCCTCACAGAGGATATAAAAATATGTAATATACATATAACATATAAATCAATCAGATCCTACATTGCAGACTATATAGAAATAAGATTAAAAGAAATGGTCAAGGCATTCAGCCCAAAAGACACACCAGAGTTCAAAATAGGCTGAATGGGCTAACTTCATTTGTATCCCTCCACTGAGATGGTACTGAATTGTTAAGGCACGTTTGCTGGTATTTGAAGCAGGAAGGAAATTATTCTACTTTAATTAGATAATCTAAATTATTAGGATCAAAGGACTGATAACTCAAAAAGAGATTAGGGATCAGAACTTTAGAGCCAGACGTGATCCTAGTAAGCCCATTCCACTCATTCCCCTCATTTTTTTTTTCAAATGGGGAGCTTGAGGCTTGAGCAGTTAAGTGACTAACTTTTAAGTCACACAGGTAGAAAGGAAGTGACAGCTGGCTCTTCTGGTCCTCTGAATCCCATATATTATATCATATTGCCTGTCAATACCATGAAATGATGCTAAAGGAAATAGATTATTTATGTTGCATGATATATAGAAAGTGGCTTAGTATCATGGCCAGCTGGGGAAAAACAACAGCAACAACAAAACAAACATGTCCCTAAAGAAAAAAATAATCACTTTAGGTGAGACAACAGAACAGGTAGGAGAAAAAATGGACATTCTTGGAGACAGCACTGTTGACACACAGATTTTTGATGAAACTCCAATTGACAATAAATTAAAAAAAAAGAAAAAGGAAAAATACAACTGAGAGAAAAAAAAAAAACCCAAACATTCAAGATGATGACTGTGATCTCTCTTGGGACCCAGAATATACTGTTAGGATAAGTGGGGAGAGGGGAAATACATGATGCACACAGTCTACAGGTGGAGGCAGGTGCCACAAGATTGGGAGGTGCAGCACCATACCAACTTATCCATGGAAAGACATTGACCTTAGCTTTGGATGCAGCATCTCACCTGCCCTCTTGGCTGAAGGAATAGTGCAAGATACCAGCCACTGCCAGGGCAGGGAAGAAGACATCTCCAAGGATTGTTGGTGTCCACCAGCGGGGGCTCATTCTGAGCAGACTGCATACCTGGAGCACAGGCATTGTCAACGAAGTAAGTGAGTTCCCCCAAGAAGGAGGAGAAGGCCAAAAAGAAGGAAAAGCCAAACAGAAAAAAAAATATCATATGATAGCTACAGAACTTATCCATTAGAAGAAGAAGAAAAAAAAAAAAGCTTGTGGATTAATTCAGCCATTACACCTTACATCTTCTGTGTTCTAAAATACGGCTCAAAAGTTAGTGTACTGAGCCAGACATATTGAAAATATCCTACCTTTCGGAATACAAATGATTCCTCATTGTAAACAGGATTGAGACCATTGTTCATAACCATACGCGTTCGAAACTCCTTCCGTATAGTGTCTGTGGGCAAACCGTACATATCCACTTCTACATACGTACCAATTTTCTTATCAGATAAGAACTGTCCTGATATAACCTGAAATATAAATACAACTCTGATGAGAACAGTGGTTTAATGATTTAAACACATGCAAACCCCAATCCTCCCACAGTCAATTACATAAAGATAAGCGTACTGATTTATTAGGTAGATAATAACATTAGATCCAAAACATGGGACAATTAATGATTTTTAATATGAATAATTTTTCATGGGACCTAACATTCAGAACTTTCAACTAGTGGATTAAATTATAGATGATTTTAAAATATAGCAATAGGTAACATGCTTCCTGGGATTTCTGAAAATATTTATTCTAAATTTTAATACAAATTTTTATAGTGCTATATAAATTCATATTTATCAACATAATGCAAGGATCAAAGGATGAAATGATTCAAAGTCAAATCCACTATAAAATGACTAATTCACAGAAGTTTATTAACCACAAAGAACAATTATTCTATTGTCCTAGTGAGATTTAATTGGACTATCAAATTTCCTTAGAGTTCAATACTATCAACTTAAGAGTCTTTTTCAGTATCTCTTATTAAATGATCATCTAATCTCTACATGAACAATTTTCATGATGGAGAGTTCATTACCTTATGAGGCATTATGAGACCTCATGAGGGTCTATTATTCATAGCCAGTTCTTCCAATAGAAATTATAACTACTGAAGAATTTATTCCACAATAATTCTTGGTTTCAGAACCATAAGAAAGAGGGCATCTCTAATCATTTATTGGCTCATTTTAAATGAGAAACACATTATTTCTAATTAGACTATAGAACATTATTTTCAACCCATATAAACACAGATGTCTTAAGAGGAAGTGAAATAATAACATGTAAAAAACAAATCAATAGAACTCTCTTAGTTTATTATGTCCATGTGCTACAAATATGACTTTTTAAAAAGCTAGAGTATAATATTTGGATTACTTTGAAAAGTAAGACCAATCTTTACCTGCACTGAACAAGTAGCTGCAATAACACCATCTACAGGTGTTTCAGAGAAAGGATCAAATGTTCGATCTGGCCGTCGCATGAAATCTGGTTTGAGGAGATACCTGATGTAAAGAAAATCATGAACACTTTTGTTTTTATACCGTCAACAATATCTTAATAGCCATAGTTACTTGTGTAGTTGAGGGAAAAGCGGGTTTAATTGCCCTAACTATTCATATTACCTATCTATTCTTCTCAGTTTCACTAGGAACATTCAAAGTCAAACTGTCCTTTCTTCCATATACTGTTGTTAACATTTATATACTGAATTATGTACTGAAACCACTGGGACAAAGGCATGAAATTAATATCTAGATGAAAATTCTAGCCTCAAATTTTATAAAGACCACATAACTTTCACTTTGAGGTACCATTAGAGAAAGGTCAATGTTTATTAGGGTGACTAGTAATTCAAGATGCTATGGAAGCTACATGGGTGAAGTCACTGAATAGAAACTCTGGGATGACTTGTCCACTTGTT
Source organism: Myrmecobius fasciatus (assembly GCA_023553655.1). Lineage (NCBI taxonomy): Eukaryota > Metazoa > Chordata > Mammalia > Dasyuromorphia > Myrmecobiidae > Myrmecobius > Myrmecobius fasciatus. The sequence continues at coordinate 7,433 of JAJPUD010003198.1, forward strand.
TCATGTTCAAAGGCATCATATTAATGGTTGATCATGTTTTTATTTAAAGAAAAATATTTCAAAGATTTTTGAAAGAAAATTTTAATGTATTTTTATACATTTGATTAAATATTCCCCAATGTAAAAAATTTAACATTTAATTTTTAAAATTTTGAGTCCCAAATTCCATTTCTCTTTCTTGCCCCTCCCTTACCTTTGAGAAGATAAGCAATATATTGATTACACAGGTGAACTCATGCAAAATATAAGAAAACTAGTTGTTGTATACAAGCTGCTATAAAATACAGAATAGTTAAAGTTTTATTTCTGTCATGGAAAAATTTGAAGAATTATTATAAGTGCATTCAGGAATTTTGTAACAATTTTATTCAGCAAATATTTACTAAACACTTAAAAAGCAAAAATGTTTGTGATTATTGAAGCAAAATAAAAATACAAACTAGATCTCAAAAAAGTTTGCAATCTAGCTGGGATGAGAAACATATGTAAATACCTAAATACAAGATAAATAATAATTAAATTTATAGGAGAAATCAAGCAGAGTGACCATAGGGGTTCAAAGAAGAAAGGAAGGAGGGAAAGGGTTCAGCTTCAAAGAGGAATTGCAAAGATTTCAATAAACAGATGTTAAAGTAAGAATAGATTAATTTTAGGCATGGGAGATGGGAGGCCTTAAGGACTTGGAGACAGAAGAATGAAAGATGATATCAGGGAAGAGGAAATAGTTCATGAAATAAAATCAGAAAGATACCTTGAATTGTGAAAGGGATCAGATGCCAAAGAGTTTTTCTTTTATTTTATAGGCAACAGTGACCTACAAAAGACTTTTGAGTAGAGGACTAAACTTGTCAGATTTATGAATAAGGAAGGCTTCTGTGAAGACTTACCAAGAAGGATGGATTGGGAAATGAAGAAATTACAGTCAAGAAGACCATTTTGGTCTCTTATTAGAATAGTCTAATCATTTCCCCTAGGGAGTAGGGTTATAAGGACCTGGGTTAGGATGATGGCCATAGCAGAGAAAAGGAGACAGAGGTGAAAAATACTGTGGGAATAAAACCAACAGAACTGGGCAACTAATTAGAAGGGGAAGGAAAAGTAAGAGTCCCCCCCAAAAAAAGACTGATGGAGAACTTCTAAAAAAAAGTAATCAGAAACAGTTAAGTTAGAAAGAAAAATAGTCATGGGGATTGCTAGGAAGATTATTACTTCAGTTTTGGACATACTGAGTTTCCACAATGGCAAGACACTCTGTCAGCAATGCCCAATGAATAACTGAAAATTCAACTCTGGGGATCGGGGAGAAAAAAGAGCCAAGGACACAGTTATAGGAATTAATTGTATATAATTGAGGTGATAATTAAAACTATGAAAGTGGATAAAACTGCCAAATGAAAGAACATGGAGAGAGAATAGGGCCAAGAACAAAAACCTTGTCTGGGTATGACCCCTCAGGCTGAAGAAAGAAAAAAAGAACCAGAAGAAACAAAGGAGGGGTTAAAAGAGCAAGAAGCCAAGGAAGAAGCACAGGGACAATTGCAACAGTGTCATGTTGCTGAAAACTCAGGAAGGGTAAGATGAGACTACTGGATTAGTCAATTGGGAGGTTCTTGGTGACCTTGTAGAGAGAAATTTTAGGAAAGCAGTAAGGAAAGAATCAATTAATTAGCAACCATTTATTAAGCTTCTACTATGTGCCAGGCATTGTACTATGTGGTGGGGATGGAACTACAAAAAAAATGAAATATGATCCTTGTTTTCAAAGAGCTTACATTAAAATCTAATTGGGGAAGACAACACAACGAGAAGCTAGAAAGCAGGGAAGGGGGGAAAGGTAGAAGAGAAGATGGTTATGTTGAGGGGGTTATGGTGGAGAAGTCAATCAGAGATGTACCAAAGTAGTGCAGCCATGGGAGGAGTCTGAACTGAGCTCTTCAAGGGCAGTTTGGAATTGATATTCTCATTCTCTAATCAGAGAGGCAAAGGGTAATGATGAAGTGGAAGGATGTAGAAAGAAGCCAGATTACAGAAGGTAAAGAAGTAGGTTGATTGTGAGAAAGTGGTATTAGCCCAAATTCTTCCTGAAAATCTAAAAATCAATCAAAAGCATTTAACAGCTACTTTGGATTTTCTGTATTATACTTAGGATAAAAAAAAAAAAAACAGAAACAAGAAAGTTTCCTATTCTCAGGGATCTTGTCTTCAAGCAACTAGGGGAAAAGAAAAACAGAAGACAGAGAAAGACATGAAAGGTCAGGTATGGGTTAGCATAGTAGACAGCATGCTGAACTGGATGGCTTTGGTTAAAACAAATGAGATTTGTAAAGTACTTAGCACAGTGTCTGCCATATGGTCAGTGCCTAATAAATGCTTGTTTCCTCCTCCTCAAAAATTATTAACTATGAAATCATGGACATATCTCCTCACCTTTCTAAAAAAAAAAAAATTGAGATAATTACCTTTGCAGTACTTACCACAAAGAGTTTCTGTAAGGCTTACTTGTACATAAAACACTTTGGAAAATTTAAAGCCTTACATAAATGTTAACTCTTATTAAAGGAAGTCTTTGAACACCATTGTTACTACTATTTTATTTATTTATAAAACAAACTTTTATTTTTATCATTCAGTTGTTTAGGAGTTTTTTAGGCGTGCCCAACTCTTTGTGACTCCATTTAGGCTTTTCTTGGCAAGAATATTGGAAAGGTTTGCCATTTTACAGGTCATTTTACAGATGAGGAAACCAAGGCAAACAGCATAAAATGACTTGTCAAAGGGTCGCAAAGCTGGTAAGTGTCTAATGTAAGATATGAACTCAGGAAGATGTCTTCCTGACTTCAAGCCCAGCACTCTCTCCACTTTGCCACCTAATATGTATTTTATACACTATGTTATTATTAGGGAGGACTATTTTTGAGGAAAGGTAAAGTCTAAATTTTTAAATACTATAATTGTAGGTAGAGGAAAAGAAGCCAATAGAGAAAGAGAATGACTGATTACTGCATGGCTTTTAAGGCTATTTGTAAGGTATAGTGCAGTTATTTTGGCAGACCAAATCAGGTATAACCATGTCGTTCATTATCTTTCTCAATAAACTCTGGTAATGTTTTACTTTTAGGATTAAACATGTAGGCTTTTAAAATTCTTCCAAATCTGGTTCCAGATTATACTTCTGGAGTTATTGTTTATTACTCTCCTTCATACTTTCAACATTTTAACTAAACAGTTCTATTTGCTGGTGCTCAAAGAGTTATGTTCCATCTCTCACCTCATTCCTTTTCCAGCTGTCCTTATCCTATTCATCCCCATCTCTCTGAATCCCTAGCTGTTATCAAAACTTAGTTCAAATGCCATCTCTATAGGAGGTTCTTTTTGACCCTCATTGCAACTAATGCTTCTCTCCATCCTTTCTACCCCCTTCATTATATTTACATTGCATATGTGATGTCCTTGGTCCTTTTCTAAAAGGAAGGATGAACAACAACGTTCAATCTTCTTATACAAACACTTGTCCTTGGGAGCAGTGGGTAGCTATGTAGTGCAGTGGATAGAGTGCTGGGTTTGGAATCAAGAAGACCTAAATTCAAATTCAGCCTCAGACAGCTGTGGGATCCTTTGCAAGTCACTGTGTCCTATTTACCTGTCTCCTCACTTGTAAAATGAGCTGGAGAAGGAAATAGCAAACCATTCTAGTATCTTTACCAAGAAAACCTCAAATGAGGTCACAAAGAATCTGAAACAATCTGCTTATTTTCATTTTTGCATCTTTGCACAGTGCCTAGCACAAGCTGATCCTTAATAAATAATGGCCAATTGGCCTGGCTTCAATCAGGAGACCTGAGTTCCAACTCTGTTTCTGCTTAACCTTGAGCAAATTGCTTTGTCCTTCTCAGTTTCCTTATCTATAAAATGAGAAGATGGAGGTGGATGACCTCTTTGGTTAGTTTTAGTTTAGAAATTCTGTGGTTTCTGAAAATAATGCTGAAAGATACTAATTAATTTCCATAACTTAGCAGAAAAGACACATTATCCTACACTAGATTCATATGGCATTTAAGTCAATCTGGTTTTTAAAATTTTATTTTATTTTTTTACTAACCATATAAAAAATAGTTGATCAACTTCAAAGTAAAAGGCTTGAAAATATCAGTGAGAAAAGAACTACTGAAGCCACACGTCTAATGCTCCCTGTGGGTTTCTACTCTAGCTCAGAATATCTGTGTAACCAATTTGTGCAATGATGGGTAACAAATGAGAGCTGTGGCTTTAAAATAGAATGACAGTCTTTCGATGTCAGCTGGGTGCATCAAGGCAGGCTATTCCCTTCTGATGATGGGGGGCAGAGAGGGAGATGTGAAATTAGATACATTCTGCCAACTCAGCAAATCTGCCCAGGCAGCAGCTGTCAGAAACTTTTTTTTTTTTTTTTTTAACCCATAATGTAGTTTCTTTAGGGTTATAAGCATCCATAACCCAAACAGAAGAAATAGTATTGGGGAAGTGGTGAATTTAAAAATTTAACTTATTTTCACATTGGCCTTGATTAGAAGTAAATAATTGCCTTCAGAGTGAGAGTGATTTATCCACATTTAAAAATAAGTAGAAAGAATAATGGACTTAAATTCAATATAATAAAACAAGTTTTAATTAAAATTTTTTGGTAGAAAAAATCTTAATTTTTATTGTCTATATAAATATGAAAAACCAAGTCAGTCACATAAAGGCCTGAAATATACTAAATCACCCTTTCTCTGGGGAATGTCTTTTCTGGGCCTAAAAAGTGTCCCATAAAACCAGAGACTCTGAATGTCCCTTTTTAGATAGTCTGGTCAGAGTCCCAAAAGGGAATATTGATTAGGGACTGAAAGAGGCTCTAGCTTTCTGGTCCATCCAAGGGTCTTAGGTCTAAACCAACTCTATGTATGTGGTGGAAGAGAGGTCCTAATTTGGAATCGAATGGAAAAATATTCTCACCTTCAACAAGGCCAGTATTAGGCCACCAGGATCTATCAAGGAAATATAGAAAGCTAAGAGGAATAGAAATAAAAAGCTAATAGGAATAGAAAGCTAAGATGGTATATTGTCTATACAGATGAGTAAGAGAGAAGTGAGAATATGGAGAAAAGCAAACCTAATTTGGGTACCAATAATAAAATTTTAAGAAAACAAAACTCATTAAGAAAAATAAAATAAAATAAATTTTCCTATTTTATTATGTTTTTTTGGGAATGTAAGGAAATATAAAAATCTATTTAAAGCTGGGGATGACCACTTGTTGGGTCATCCAGTTTTTTACAACTAGATGTTGTAAGAGAAATTCATGGATGAATCTCTGTAAATTTTTATTTTATTATTTTTAGGTATTTGGAAATTAGCTTTTGAAATAAGGTCCTTTGTGAAAGTCAGATATGCCTGTATACTATGTTTACATGACTTCTTTCCCACCCCTGCTCCCATCAAAGTAAAAGAATAAGAGAATTGTAGATTTACTCCTGAAGTTTTCATGCCACAGATAGTTTTGGGGGATATTCTTTGATCCATATTCTGATATTTCTAAAACCATCATGTATTCACTTGGTGGAGGTAGAAAACAGGAACAATACTTCCTTATAGAAATAAATTGGATATGAAGTTGGACAATTTTGTTCCAATCCTATTCTGTTATTTACTACTTATATTACTTATGTCACTTAATTTTCCTGTGCCTCAATTTCCTTATCAGTATAAGATTGAGTTGGATGAATTGATTTCTTAAGATTCTTTCCAGTTCTGAATCCTGTGATTTTAACAATTCAATCAACCTTTCTGGATATTTCCATTTCTAGTTTTATGATCAGGGGTATTATGAAGCTTAAATGAGATAAGGGATACAAAGTACTTTGCAAACTTAAAGCTCTATATAAATACCAGGTATCTGTCATCATCATCATCATCATCATCAGCAGCAGCAGCAGCAGAAGCAGCAGCAGCAGCAGCATATTTATTAGCCTTCAGTCACTAAGCCTCCAATCTGGGAATGATTTTATTCCCCGAGCTTTCTACTGCATTCCTGTGGGGCTCTCCATGTTTATAGAACAATACAAGAGTGTGCTGGGAAATGTTTAATTACCAGGTTCTTGGTGAAGAGGGTAACAATGCATGCCTACACTTCTGAGCTTAATTGGCATTATTAACATTTTCTTACATTTAAGCAATAATCAATCCTTGATTTATAGCAATAGTCAATTTCTGAATTATGAATGTTCACACTGAAAATTTCACTCTCTGCTAAAACCTGGCTCCATCTATGATCTTAAGAGTTCTAAAAATAATGCTTTTTGGAGGCATAGCATGTAGGTGGTCTTGACCCCTAGAAAGGATAAATAGTAAAAGTGTCCAATAGTAATGTCCTTTTGCTTTTGCCATCAACAGCTGCCTTGGATCCTTCTAACATCAGACAAAAATGAGGTTGATGGAGGGGACTACACAAGATAATTCCCTATTTTTGCTTTTTAATAACAAGACACATCTTCCCTTATTTGCAGGAGATGGATAAGTTTGGTATAAGGAGAGACTAATTTTGTCATCATCAATTCCATAAGTTGGGCTGTCCCTTATGTAAATCTCTGCTTTTCATGTCTACTACAGTTTTCTGTTTGTTTCAGATGAAAAAATAAACAAGCAAAAGACAGAAACCTAAATTTTCAGTTAAGAACAGGTGTCAGTCCATTACCAAAGCCCATTTCATCTTTGTTTTATCTGGGGGGAGTTTTTCACAAAAATAACAAAATCTGAAATTTAGAAGAGAACTAAAGAGTTTGTTTCATCCAAACCATGCCTGAACAAGAATTTCTTTTACAACATGTAGTTGTAAAAAACTAGATGACCCAACAAGTGGTCATCTAGCCTTTTCCTAAAGACTCACTGAAAAAGAAACTACTAATTCTTTAAACAGCCTATTCTACTAGGATGTAGCTCTAATTAAACACCAGACTTTTCCCCCTAACATTGAAATTGAATTTTCTTCTTTGCCTCTTCTACCCCACTCATTCTAGGTCTTGTTTCCTAAGACCAAGAAACAATAATAGAATTTGAGAGCTATATAGCATCTTTGTGATTTAAGTGTTATTATTCTGATTTTACAGATGGGAAAACTCAAACTGAGAAAAGTTAAGTGACTTGCTCAAGTTCTCAGGTAAATGCAAGACAGTGTTGAACTCCAGTTTTCTTTATGTCAAGCCTAGCACTTTATCTACTATACCAGTGGATGCACAGCATCCTTTCAACAGACAGTCCTCCAATACTTGAAGATAGCTTCATGCTCCAACCTCCCCAAATCTTTTATTTTCCAGGAAAAATATCCACATTTCCTTTAATTTATCCTCATTTGGCATAATCTCAAGATCCTTCACTATCCTGGTTATCCTTTTCCAGAACCTTTCCAGTTCATCAATGTCTTTCCCAAAATGTGATACCCAGAACTGAATATAATCCATTTTTTTCAAATGGAATGAGGCAAAAGGTCTGGATTTGTCCAGAAATTTATATATCCAAGTGTTCACTAAATATATATATATATATATATATATATATATATATATATATATATATATCTCCATGATAATCCAGACCTGGAGTTTTACTCCATGATTGAACCATGAGTAGGCATCCTCCAATCATCTGCCCAGAAGCTCTAAGTTTACAGGCATATATACATTTAGTACCTCTTATCTATCACTTCATCCAAATGAGCAGAGTGATCAGGGCCAAACCTCTGCATGGAATGAGTCATCAATGCTTCTTTCTCTCTGATATTGTAATAGCATGACTTATTTAAAATACTTATATTCCAGATTTTTATTTTTCAAAATGTTTTATAAGTTCTTTTAGATAGTTTTTTTAGATATAGTATAAATAGAAGAGCACTAACTTTCTCAATTCTTAATCCCATTTCTGCACTTTCTATCAGTGTGAATTTGAGTGCCAAAATTCACTTTCTTTAAGTCTTAATTTATTAATACAATTTTTAAAAAATCATATCACTTGGAGGTTGGAAGCCAGATTACAAAAAGGTTGAGAGGAGAGTTGAATCAAGGAGCACTGACTTATTTTTCTAGGTGTGGGCTGAGAATGGGAGAAGAAATACTTGAGAGGATAGAGAGTTTAATGAACGTTTGTTTCTTTTTAAGGAATAAGAGACTTGAGCACATTTGTAGGTAATTAAGAAAAAACCAGTAGATAAAGGAGAGAAAGAAGATAGTGGTAAGGACATTAGAAAAAGAGATGATTTAGGGGACAATTTGTTGGACAAGATAAAATGAGATAAATCAAGGGTTCATGAAGGGGTTTGAATTCTATGAGAAAGATCACCTTGGAAAGGAGGAGAGAATGAGCGATATTGTCAAAGCCTTGTTGAATTTAAAATACATAAGAGAGGAAGTAACTTTACTTGCTTTATATGTGATATAAAGTTTTTTCCTTGATTTGTCTAGAGGATGAAAAGTATGTATTTTGCAAATGTAAATCTATCTAGGAAATCCATTTCTTTCTGTTTTGTCCCTCATTCTCAACTTTAATTTGGCAACATGTAATTAAAAGTGACATGATTTTATTAAACCTATAGCACAGGGTCATGAAACATTACTCACCCGCATGATCCATTATATTCAAATTTTCCCTGATTCAATTGCATCGCTAAATCTGTCAAGAGACAAAAATAATTTAGCATCTTCTCTCCCTGGACAATGGAGATCTTGAAAAGCTATCTTTCATAATAGAAATCAGATGCACAGCCTAGGAAGAATAGTTAATTTAAAAAGGGATGCTTCTGGCACACCACAAAGAAACCAAAGTATTTGTTTGAGGCAAAAATAAAAAAATAAACATAATCACCAAATTTTATAATATTGAAATAAACTTGTGTCAGGGCTTCAAGAAAACATTTGTATACATGGTGAATTTAAAGCAATACTTTGAAGTTTTAATGATGAATGTAGATTTGTTTTCCTGAAATACTCACTTCTTTAAAATAATTTGAACTTAAAAAAGCAACCTGGGCATCATCTTCTCAAACTGCTTATCAGCTGGATTTGGAAGCACAATTTTTCACTGGGCTGGCTGCATGACCTTCATAACTATTATTAAGGCAAATAAAGTGGTCATATAAGGAACAATGTGGATGTGCAGTCTGGCTAGATGATGAATGTCAAGGGATTAGACAAGAATCATATGCCAAATATCACCTAGTTTTATCACCTGAGGAAAATTCTTCTAGAGCAAGGGTTCTTAACTGAGGGGACTGAAAATATAATGGAATCATCATGCTTTAACAAATGATGAATATCTTGACAAAAATGTCTGTACATTAATATGATTGGTTTACTTTGTTTTCCTATGTATTTCATTTTATGCATTTCAAAACATCATTCTGAGAAAAGGTCCATAGGCTTCTCCAGGCTGCCAAAGGAATCCATTACACACACAAAGTTAAGAATGCTTGATATAGAAGGTTTTTACATTGGCAGGATGAGCATGAAATTTTAAAACTCTTGGCAATCAAGGTCATGTTCCTATTTTCTAAATGGATGACAGAAGGATAAAGTAGACTGATTGAACATAGTTGGATCATGGGAGGATTCTCCTCCCATTCCAATCCTCACCCCCACTACATATCATAAATATAAATTTCCCTTATTTGATTGCATGTCAATGTATTTTATGAACTAAATTATAAATGTGCTGATAATTAAAAATAACCTGTGCCCTTCTAAAGATGATGAAAGTAACCTCTGCTGCCAATTTTAAGTCTCTGACTACACTAATGACCCATGACAGCACAAAAGCTTAGATATTGCAGTGAGTCTTGTCCAAGAAGTTACTCAATAAGTAAGACAACTATAACAACAATCAGCATTCATACAGAAGTTAAGAACCATTTATATGGTTTGCAGAGCACTTTACATATATAATCTCATTTGATCATCACAAGAACCCTGTGCAGCATTATTATCCCCATTTTAAAGATGAAGAAACTGAGGCTGAGAGGTTAAGGGCTTACCAAAGACCACAAAATCAGTAAATATTGAAGGTAGGATTCAAACTCAGACATTCCTGAGTCCAAGTCCAATATTTTGCCCATAATGCTTATATGATCATTTTTTTTTTTTGCTGAGGCAATTGGAATTAAGTGACTTGCCCAAGGTCACACAGCTAGGCAGTGTTAAGTGTCAAAGGCCAAATTTGAACTCAGGTCCTCCTGACTTCAGGGCTGGTGCTCTATCCACTGCGCCACCTCGTTGTCCCTGATCAATCTTTTTTTGAAGAAAAGCAAAGGAAGCTTTATGAACAGTAATAGATGAATATGTAGAATCTTTTGTCTTTAATCAACATAGGTTGATTCTTGGAGCCTGGTGAGTGAAGAAAATGAGTAAGAACTGACTGATAGGGAAGAAATGTAATTTATCCACATCTAGCCAATCAGAATATTGCTATAAGAAGAAAACATTTTTGATTTTAAGAAGAAAACTGTGCAAATAGTTTTATGAAATGGATGGAATTTTTCTTTTTTTCTTTTTGTTTAATAAATTCATACAAATTTTCAATCTGTTAAAGATAAGCAGTAAATAAGACAAGAATCTATATTTTTAAAAATGATCCCAATTTCTTAACCTAAATTAAAAAGAAAAAATATATAGAGAAAAGCCATTTCCTCAACTCTTTCAAGGTAAAAAACTCATTATATACTGGAGTCTGGCCTTGAGTCCCTAATTATAGATCACTGGAGTCTCTTCTGGCCCTAAAGTCTTTGTGATTTTTATCCTGTTGCTAGAACAAGGATACCTTCTGGTCCCTACAAAAATAAAACTCAACAGAGAAGGTTTATGATTGATTGGTCATAGACTGATTTTTTTTCTTTTTAACAGCAGATTTGTTTTTTTTTTTTTGTTTCTGATGAGGTATTAAATACTGTTTATTGTTTTATATTTGCTGAATGTGAACCAAAGTTTAGTGATTGCCTAAAGGCAGAAATAGGCATGGTTCTTTCCAAAAGTAGGAGGACAAAACAGATTTGTAAGGATGGGAATTTAGAAAAATGGAAAGTGGAGGATGGAAGGACACATAGCAAGAGATCTGTGACTCTGCATAGAAAAATGTTGAAGTGTGTTGTCTCTGACAACTGACCCTTTTCTTGTTTTCCCAAAACACATCCAACATGACATTCAGCCTTATGTCTGTTTTCTTTAAAAATGCTAAAAGCAAACTGATGGCATCTGTTGGCACAATACTATCAAAGCCTTCCTCTGGAACTTGGGTTCACTGGACATCATTTTGTACCTGGGGTTTGATAGTTCAGTGACACCATCTGGCAGCCAGCGTTCCAGAAAATCTGAGGCATGTAATTACTGGAATCCACTCGACCTCCCTTGGGGTAAATGCGACTCATTTGCCGTTTATTATAACTGTGCAACTTATTAAGGAAAATGGAATAAGAAGAGCTAAAGCAACAACAATAAACTTAAAACAGACAGCAGTATTTCACACAGCTATATATATCCATTACATAGACAGAATATATCTTTTTAAAAAAATGCAACTTATGTGGAATTTAGAATTCATGATGTATATGATAGCATATGACCCAAATAGATGTTGGTAGTTGGCAATCTACTTTTTATTTACTAGAGAATTCATGGGTAATTCATAATGACACACTGAAAATTCACACACACATACAAAGAAAGAAAACAGTTAGCTACTATTCCTTTTATCATACAAGGATACTTCACAAATTCAATTGCATGCGTTTTCAAGTAACCAAGTCCAACTGATTCATTAAAAGAAGACATGTTGTAATGAATATTCCGTTCTATAAAAGAAAGAAGAATCCATGCCATCAAATATTTCTACATGAGCCAACACAGAAATATAACTGCAGCTTATATCATTAAATTTCACTACACATGTGCTATTTTATCATATTAGTTTCACTTGTTATACAATTCTTCTCCTTAATTCATACCTGATTTTTGAAAAATTAATATTTTATTTTTCTTCAATTACATGTGAAAACAATTTTAATCATTCATTTTAAAAACAATTTTGAGTTACAAATCACAGAATTTTTATATAACAATAGCAATAAGCTTGAGGAAGCAGGAAAGAATTTGTATAATGCTCTACTCAAATCCCATGTCCTCTGTAGAAATGCTTTTCAATAATGGTGATTACTTTTCCCCACAGCAAGTGTTATTTCAGGGAATGTTTTAAAGAACTTTCCACAACTATTAATCAAAGAAATCTAGTTCATATAGAAAAGTGCTTTGAAAATATAGTTAAATGATAAATATGTTCATGCTGTGCAAGGATCTGCCTTCTGCTTACTCCTAGTAACTGAGAGCCACCATGTGGGTGATAGTGGAATAACAATTTAACTATGGAGATAGATATGGAATATACCAGCAATGGACAGTCTATCAAGCAAATCTCTATATCCCCTTTTCTAATCCCCCCCCAAAAAATAGAAAAACTGAAAAAAAAAATGCAGTCATATTCCAACACTGCAGGAGAGCACAAGGCAAAGCAGAAAAATATAGCTATTAAATGGAATCTTTTATGTTACCTTCTGCAACATTGAAGCCCTGAAACTTTACAGGCTGGGCATAGTTGATCATTGTGGATAAATATGGGTGAATATTGGTTGTAGCGCCCACATATTTATAGGATGCCATCCATGCCTGTTCATCTTCCACAGTAACTAAACCCTGAAAACATATTCAAAGGAATAAATGCTTTTTATTTCTTCCATACCGCTTATTAAATTGATCATATTCAAAGCTTAAAGATTAATATTTTTCTTTCTTTAATGAATAATGTGGGCTAAGTTGTAAATAGCTCAAATAATGAAGGTAGGATATGACATCTCAGTAAATTAACAAAACAAATTGCTTACATTGCTCCAGAGCTTTAAAATTTCCAAGTGTTTTCACAAACCTTGTCTCAATGATCTTCAACAATAGTTCAGAGAGGGAGGTAAGGAAAGAATAATTATCCCCAATTTAATAAATGAGAATACCAAGGCACAGAGAAGTTGATTGACTTGCCTGATGTCATTCAGCAGGTTAGTACAAGAGCTGAGACTAGATCCCAGATTTGCTGATTCCTAGCTACAAGCTTCTTCATATATAACACTGCATTAATAACCAGTTTAAGACTTGTGAATGAAGTTTCTTCTCAGAATAACATGGCATTTCTAAATCTAATAGGTTGAGACTTCATCATGTTACATGGAAAAATGAAGATGTAATCTGTTTCCCAGGAAATTCAGAGTATAAAAATAAAACTTCTGAATAATAAAATTAATTTTAAATAGATAAAAGGACAATAACCTCACTGAAAACTTTGAAAAGTAATAGTTAAAGACTGAAAAAAAACTCCTCGATAATGGTTTAAAGCACCAACTCCATCGATTATGAGTTGTGTTTAGTAACACATTTTTTTGAGTAAATCAACAGGTCTTTTCAGTAAAATAAATGGCTAAATTCATTTTCTTACAGAGAAAGAATATCAAATTGGTGGTTTGACCCAGATGCCTGCACAATTCAATCCAAACTATCCATGATCCTTAGACTGCCGAGGTTGTGATCCATATCTTTTTATTTCTGTGCTTTCTCAAAGTTTAATGTAGTTTTTAATATAGAGTAGGTACTCAGTATTTACTGATCACAATAATGCCCTACACTCAGAGTGCAAACTTAGAAACAATTTTTTTTGACATGACAATGAGGAAATTTGTTTTGCTTGACTATCCATTTTTGTAAAAATGATTTTTTCTTCATTTTCAATGGAGGTGTAAAAGGAGAAGAAGAGACATGAGGGAGAAAAGGTAGATTTTATTGATCAAAAGCAATACAAATTTTTAAGTGATGTCCTAATCCTCATTTGTCTTCATCACAAAGCAAATATAACATCTTCTGGGACAGATTTAAAAAAAAAAAAAAGAGGGATGAATATCCCTATAGCAGGCAAGACTGATTTGAGGTTGCAGCTTATACAATCAGTGACTTAGCTTTACATTCATATTAAATTTATTTGGCAAATATATCATTTTCATCTTTATGAAAAAAATAAATTAAGGTAACCTAATTCCACAAAATGTTCTTTCTCTATAGTTAAGTCAATATCTAATCTCTTGCGAAATAAAAAAGGTTTAATATATTAAATATATTAAAGTGCTAGCTATTAATGTTTTTAGGTGAGGTCAATATTTTAGAGTATCAAGAGATTATATAGTTCTTTTTATTAGCCCAGAGTTTCTTTTAATTCAGTTCCAAGGGGGTAGAGCTAATGACCTAATGGGTCATTTTTTATTTCTTATTTTAATAGGCTGATCTTGAAGGCCTGGCTTTATATACTATAGCATTGAACTATAAAAATTCATTCTAGTTATTCATGTTTCTTTAGGGTAAGAATTAGTGCAAATTAATTATTCCTAATCATGGCCATTAAACTTGGTTAGTATATCTTTTTGGTATGGTTTCATCAGGTTTTAATCATTCCATATGTTGGAAAATTGTTTTCTTTTTAGTATTATGTATTATGAAATATAAATATTATACTTCAAAATCAAATTTCTCTGAATAGGGAAGAGTAATTTAAGGACTGAATAATTCCTTGAAAAACTAGGTCTAGTATTGTATTATTCACAAAATAAGTTGTGTTTTCTATATAGAGGAAAGGAGAAATTATAGGGAATTCTTTTTTTTTTTACCTTTTTATTGTTTTCATGTTCAAGGTCTTCTGCAGCCTAAAGAGAAAAAAAAATTATATTTACCCCTCCAAACTGCAAAAAAATTATCCCTAACATATTTATGTATGTGTGTCAAGAAACACACATAATATATTAAGAAATCTGTTTCTTCTAGAATCAGAATTATTTTTCAAGATTTTTTTATCATTATAGAAAAGGATAAATATTTATTGTATAATGTCAAATGTACCCCAATAGCATGTAAGCTTCTTGAGGTCAACAACTGTTTTAATTTGGCATTCCCTCAACTCTCCCCCACCTTAGCAGCATAGTGTTTAGTGCTTAGTAGACATTTAATAAATGTTTATTGAAGTGGAATAAATCTGTTTCATTTATAGACAGTAAGGAGGGGTAAGTTAATATTGTATATTTTTTAAAGCAATGAATGAATGTTAAAAAAAAATGATGGGACAATTTCATGGTCCAAAATTGTCCTAATTTCATTGTCCTAATACTGCTTTTCTTTTACTTACAGCTTTACTTTTATATTTTGAGGCATATTTATTAAATAAGTTGGTTAGTTATGGTTCCAGAAAGAGCTTTTAAAGAAGTACCTAACAAAAATGAATGTGCCTTCCTAACATGTAAGTCATATAGTAAGCATTAAAACAAATGGCTGTTTGTTTTTTTTTCCCATTTAATATTGAAAGCAAGAACTGATGAAAATTATTGCCAGTTGTGTTGAGGAGAAATACCTCAATCAGAGGGAAAAAAATATAAAATAAGAAATTCCCAAGTCTATGAATGTAAGATCATCCAAAACAGTTATAAAGCTTGAATAAATTAAGTCATTTAAAGTTATAGTTTATAGAATCAGTACCTTTGTTTTACATTTATATCATATTTATTTGGTAAGCATATCATTTTCATCTTGATGAAAATTTGTTATCAGAAGACCTGGATTTACAAATCATGTTACCAAACTCTAAGAATACCAGCTCTGTTACTTACCACCTGTGTGACCTTGGACAAGTAATTTAACGTCTCTGAGCCTCAGTTTCTTCATCTGTAAAATTAGGGGGTCTTGAACTAAAACAGGGATTCGTAATATTTTTTGTCTCATGGAACTCTTTGGAAGTCTGATGAAGTCTATAGAGTCCTCAGAATAATATATTCAATACATAAAATAAAATATTTAGGATTATAAAGGAGACTTGATTGAAAGGTCATCATCAAAATATATTTAAAAACAAGTTCATGCACCCAAGATTAAAGATTTAACATCACTTTCAGATTTATGTCCTCAGCTCTCAGGCCAATGTCTAACACAAAACAGATTCTCAATAAATACTTTATTTATTTGACTTGACTCAATCTTATTATGTTCCTATGATCTTGCATCGTATGTTCATTCATGATCAGCCTTACTATAAAAGTAGTTCATGCCTTTTTCTAAAAACTGGGTTATTGAGAAGATGGGAGAAGACATGCTAAAATAAGACTATTTACTGATGAAATACCAGAACATTGGGCTGAAAGTTAAAAGATCCAAATTCTGAATCCATTCTCATATAAACTATGTGACTTTGCATAAATTGCTTAACCATTCTTTGGGTTCAAGCTTTCTTCTAAATATAGTTTGCACTAAACAACTTTTAATTCTTTCTAATTATTTTGGGGGGTTCTGTGATTAAATTTAGGTTCTGTTTTCTAGCCTAAAAAAGATTCATGCTTTGGTGGTAGTGTTGGTGGTATCAAAATACCACCTTGATTATTGTGTTTTAGTTACACTACAATGCAGATATTTCACTAGTAGGCTGGGTTTCTAGTAATGGTTCAAGTACACTCTTTTACTAGCTAGGAAGGATCAGCTTCAGCACTTAAATTGTCTTTGTGCATGATTTTTTCTCTACAGACTAATACAGAGGAAGAGGCTTGTGGTAATAATAAAAGGGGCAATGCCAGATGGACCCTAATTGCCTTAGCATAATGTCTGGCACACAGAAAAAAATTAAATAGATATTTATTGATTGATTTATTGTTTTATCATGTTATATTACTGGGGATAATTCAGAATTCCCTTAAAATTATTACTGTGTCTTGAGATAGGATACAAAAGTCTGTCCCCTAAAAGGGCTTCCTTTTTGTAAGCAGTTTAGAGGAGGAAAAAAAAACCCAGTAACTTGATTTTCTTGTAGGTTAAATTTCCTTAATTTTAAAGCAAGCAGCTTCTCTTGGAATTCAATGTAAAAAAAAAGACAAATGAATAGAATACAGATGCCAACCTTCTTTACACTATTTGCAACAGCTTCCTTTTGACCAAAATCATCAGAGAGTTCACTTCCAAATTTGAATTCTGGGTGAGCTTCCTCCTCTTGGTCAACTGGGTAAAAGAGAGAGAGAGGGAGAGAGAGAAAGAGAGAGAGAGAAAGAGAGAAATTGGTCACAATAGCAAATTAGCAAGAATTAGGCTGTCAGGCATTATTAGTACTTGGGTATGAGATGGTGGCTGGTGGGGGAGAACAATGCTGCCAAATTAGAAGAGATCTTCTAATGTGGTTTTGATTTTAAAACTGAAATGACATCAGTTATGCAAGGATATGAATACTAATTCCATCTCAGTGAGAGATGAGTATTAGAAGCTTAATCCACAGATGGCTCCTTTATATTTAAGGCTAAAAACATCACAGGCCTTTTAAGGTATCTAGTTCCATGAACATGTAAACACACGCATATACACACACATACACGCAAATTCCAATTTAAATAGATAAAATTACTGAGAAAAATGCTAGAAATTTTGATTGGGATTTCAGTGACTTCTAATGAAGTGATAGGCATGTAAAATGTGCTAAAAAAAAGTTGAGGTATAGGAAGAATTCTATAACAGATATAAAACTAGATAACATAATAGAAGTCAAAGATCAGAGGTCAGTGAATTAGGATAGTTAAGAAATATCGCAACTTTTTCTAACACAAATAATAATAAAATGTAATATTTATACAGTATTTCAAGGTTTGCAAAATACTTTCCATATATTACCTCATTTAGTTCTTACAACAAATCTCTAAGTTAAGTGCTTTTACTATGCCATTTTATAGAAAAAGGAAACTGAGCTGCACAAAACTGAATGCTTTGTCCAGGGTCATTACAGCTACTAAGTCTCTCTAAGTCTAAATAAAGTTACTGTTCATTTTCCCCTCTAAACTGCTTAGAAAAGGGAAGACCTTTTAGGGGACAGATTTTTGCATCCTATTTCAAGACACAAATGATAATTTTAAAGGAATACTGAATTATTTCCAGTAATATAACATAAGTAAGGGATTTGATCATATCTTTCTAATTCCAAATGCAAAACCCAGTCTTTCTATATCAAGTCCTACATCTCTAATGCCAACAGTGCTTTATCTTTCATTTTAAAGATGATCACATGAATCCTTGAGAACAATGTTGAAAATAAACTGAAGATAAGAACTTTGATTTATGTCAAGTGACAATAAATGGATATGAGCAATATGACTCCACTGTCCAGTGGAATGCATATCCTTGAGGGCAAGGACAATTTTATTTTTGTTTTTGGTCATTGGTCATTGTCTTTGATCGTGGTCATTGTTTTTAGATGTCCAGATAACCTAGCATAGTTCTTGGCAATTAATCAATCAAACAAGCTTTGATCAATTGTCTTCTAGCCTAGGATGCATCAGACAGTGTGCCAGGTGCTGAGGATGCTAAGTATGAAACTACTGCTGTTCTTAAGGAGTTTATATTCTAATGGACAAATAGCAAATAAGGGGTGTTTGACAAATGTTTGCCTAATTGAATTGAATATAATGAATTGAGTGGGCTTTATTTGTTTTTGTTTTTAATTCTATAAATCAATGGCATGATATCTTTAAGGTTCCCCATAGTTTGACTCCAACCTTCTCTCACTTCTTCTATTGTGAATTATCTACCTCAACCAAGACAGCTTCTTCACTAACCCTCAAGGATGCCATACTCATTCCTACTGCCAAGCTTTTGCTGATATTGCTCTCTAGCTTGAAATGTCCTTGGCCTAATAAATCCTATTGCTCCTTTGGGATTTCATAATTTCTCTAGGATGCCTTCCTCAATTACTCCAGGCCAAGTAGAGGCTCTCCTATAGCTAAACTCCTCTAATTCCATTAATATTGGCACAATACCTTAGCTATATTATATGTGCTTCTCTTGGCTGACTGAATGGGCTGTAAGTTCTATGAATACAGGGAGAAAATTTTTCCTTTTCTATTTTCTCTAACATTTCACATAGTATGCAGAAGTTGTTTAATAGATATTTGCTGAGTTGAACAAATGGACAATTATTTTGGTGGATTTCAAATATTGAACAATCTCTTCTGATCTTCAATCAGATCGAACTGCTTTTATACTTTTGCAACATTTGGTTTCCAAACAGTTCAATGTACATTTTCTGTTACAGGCTGCTATTAATTAAATTCTGTTTCACAAATGGGTTTAACTTCCTGACAGCTTTTGCCATTCTTTATCTGATTGTAGGTCTTGCCCATGTTAATTATGGTACTTTGTAGCAAGAATAGCATAGACAATATTTTGCCATAATTATACTAAATAATTCATCAGAATGGAAAAAAGGTATTGGTGAGAGAATCTAAGAGCAATCCCCCAAATTTAGGTAATTTATACTATGCCTTATATTTATTGTTCCAAGGGGAATTCATGGCTTCCTCTAACTGACACATTATAGGAAGAGCACTAATAAATTGAATAGTATCCATAAAAGAGGAAGTCAGATGGTATGGAGTCTTAAGATCATTCTCTATAAAGACTTGACAAAGGAAAGTAGAGATACAGTTAGGTTTCTATTAAGGTGACTATTGATTCCTCTGGTCACCTTATTTGAATTTACATTATTTATTTCCATTGTTCTGATGTAAACATAATGTTGACTTATGAATTTGAATGCAAGTGATTACTTCAGAGATTCATTAATTATTCTGCTTGGGACTTTGCTGCATTTAACCTGGAGAAGTCAAGGGAAGGTATGATAGCTGTTTTCAAATATTGGAAGGACTGACATGTGGAACTAAGATTACATTTATTTTTCTTGATATGAAGTGATAGCTCTAAGAACAATAGGTAGGAGTTGTTAAGAGACAGTTTCAAGCTAGATGTAAAAACAAACAAAAAAAAACAGGCTGCCTCATGAGATAATTGGTCTCAGATACATTTGAAGGGATTTTGCAGAGAGAATTCTTTGCAAGTAAGGTGGGGCTAGATTATGTTATGTTTGGAGCCCCTTATTACTATGAGATTTTGTGATTCTATACTGCCTGGGCCAAAGAACACCTGTTCTTGCAATTCAGACAACAGTTAAAAATATTTATTAAAAATTTACCATGTCTAGGCCCTGTGCTAAGATTGAAGATACAAAGAAAAGTTTAAGTAGCTGCTGCCCTCAAACACAGAATACATATGAAGACAAAATATCTACAGGATATATATGTAGTAGATGGAAGGCAATATGAGAGGAGTAGACAGCAGTAGCAAGGGCAAGGGGGAGGTAATGATAAATTGTGAAAGGCCTCTTGCAGAAGGTAGGATTTAAACTAATTCTTAAATGAAGTCAGGGAATCTATAAGGTGAAGATTAATGGGGAGAGAATTATAGTAATTAAGGAGGCAAAGGTAAAGAAATGGAAGATAGAGTGTTGTATTTGAAGAAATGCAAGTGGGATAGTCGTTCCAAACCACAGAAAAATACCATAAGATGAATGGAAAGGTAGAAAGGGCCAAATTATAAAGCACTTTAACTGCCAAAAAAGGATTCATATTTAATCTTGGGAGATAATAGGGAAGCATAGAAATTTATTGATCTGTATATGACACAATCAGATCTATGTTTTAGAAAACATCTTAGCAACTGTTTGGAGAGTATGAATGACAGTGTTGGGAGATTTGAGGCCAGTAAGAGAGCTACTGTAAATAATCCTAATAATAGAGGCTTGACCTAAGATTGTGGCTATGCAAATGGAGAAGGGGCATGTATAAAATGCTATTAAATTAACACTTCCTAGCTGTGTAACCCTGAACAAGTCACTTAACCCCAATTGCCTCAGGAAAAAAATAATTCTCCTAAAGTAGAAGTGACAAAACTTAGCAGAGGATTGGATACCTAAGGAAAGTGGGAGGAATTGAGAATGATAGCCAGGTTGTGTGGTTCCCTCAAAGATAACAGGCAAGCTCAGAAGATGGGAAGATTATAGGAAAAGATAATGAATTTTGTTTTGGACATGCTGAGTTTGAGAGATGTCCAAATGGCATTTAGCAATGTAGGTCCTATAACACAAGGGGGAAGCCCAAGTGTCATATTGTGAGTTTTGAAGTCTATATGACTGATAATTATGACAAGCAAGTGGAAAGTGGAAAGTGAGAGAAACAGGCATTGGTTTGCTATGGAGTTTAATTCATCATGGAGAAAAATGCAATTTGGAGCATTGAATGGGGAGCTGTGAGATTTTTTTTTTATTAAAGCTTTTTATTTGTATAACATATGTATGGGTAGTTCCCCAGCACTGATCTTTACAAAGCTTTCCATTACAAATTTTACCCCCAGTCCCTTCCCTTCCCCTAGATGGCAGGAAGTCCACTACATGTTAATAATGTTGAAATACTTGACAAGTTGTGCAAGAAAAATCCTATCTACAAGAAAAAAAAAAGAAAATCAGAGAAAGGAAACACAATGCAAGCAAACCTCAATAGAGAGCATGAAAATGTTATGTTGTGGTCCATATTTCATATCCCTCTCTCTGGGTGTATATGGTTTTCTTCAGTTAACAATTGGAAGTGGCTTGAGACAATTCTTTGTTGCAGAGAGCCATGTCCATCAGAACTGATCATCATGTAATATTGTTGTTGCTGTGTATAATGATCTCCTGGTTCTGCTCGTTTCACTCAGTATCAGTTCATGCAAGTCTCTCCAGGCCTCTCTGAAATCGTCCTGCTGGTTGTTTCTTACAGAGCAATAATATTCCATAACATTCATATACCGTAATTTATTCAGCCATTCTCTAATTGATGGGCGTCCCTTCAGTTTCCAGTTTCTAGCCACTACAAAAAGGGCTGCCACAAACATTCTTGCACATGTGGGGCCCTTTCCCTCCTCTAAGATCTCTTTGGGATATAGGCCCAATAGAAACACTGCTGGGTCAAAGGGTATGCACAGTTTGATAACTTTTTGAGCATAGCTCCAAATTACTCTCCAGAATGATTGGATCCGTTCACAGTTCCACCAACAATGTATTAGTGTCCCAGCTTTCCCACATCCCCTCCAACATTCACTGTTATTTTTTCCTGTCATTTTAGCCAATCTGACAGGTGTGTAGTGGTACCTCAGAGTTGTCTTAATTTGCACTTCTCTGATCAATAGTGATTTGGAGCAACTTTTCATATGACTAGAGATGGTTTTAATTTCATCATCTGAAAATTGTCTGTTCATATCCCTTGACCACTTATCTATTGAAGAGTGGCTTGAATTCTTATATATATGAGACAATTCTCTATATATCTTAGAAATGAGGCCTTTATCAGAACCCTTAAGTGTAAAGATGATTTCCCAATTTGATGCTTGCCTTTTAATCTTGTCTGCATTAGTTTTATTTGTACAGAAACTTTTTAACTTAATATAATCAAAATTATCTATCTGGTGTTCAATTAGGAGTTCCAGATCTTCTCTGGACATAAATTTATTCCATCTCCACAGGTCTGAGAGGTAAACTATACTACGTTTTTCTAATTTGCTTACAAAATCACTCTTTATATCTAGATCATGAAACCATTTAGATCTTATCTTGGTATGTGGTATTAGGTGTGGGTCAAGCCCTAATTTCTTCCACACTAGTTTCCAATTTTCCCAGCAGTTTTTGCTGAATACTGAGTACTTATCCCAAAAGCTGGGGTCTTCGGGTTTATCAATCACTAAATTGTTAAAGTTATTGCCTAGATTGTCCTGATAACCTATCCTATGCCACTGATCGATTGCTCTATTTCTTAGCCAGTACCAAATGGTTTTGATGACCGCTGCTTTATAATATAGTTTTAGATCTGGTACAGCAAGGCCACCTTCATCTGCCTTTTTTTTTTCATTAATCTCCTTGAAATCCTTGACCTTTTGTTCTTCCAAATGAACTTTGCTACTATTTTTTCTAGATCTGTAAAATAATTTCTTGGGAGTTTGATTGGTATGGCACTAAATAAGTAGATTAGTTTGGGTAGTATTGTCATTTTTATTATTTTCGCTCTGCCTACCCATGAGCACTTAATGTTTTTCCAATTGATTAGGTCTGATTTTATTTTTGTGGAAAGTGTTTTGTAGTTTAGTTTGTATAGTTTCTGACTCTTCCTTGGCAGATAGATTCCCAAATATTTTATCCTATCATCCGTTATTTGGAATGGAATTTCTTTTTGTATCTCTTGCTGCTGAATTTTATTGGTAATATATAAAAATGCTGATGATTTATGTGGATTAATTTTGAATTCTGCCACTTTGCTAAAGTTGTGAATTGTTTCCAGTAGTTTTTTAGTTGAGTCTCTAGGGTTCTCTAAGTATACCATCATGTCATCTGCAAAGAGTGATAATTTGGTTTCTTCATTCCCTACTCTGATTCCTTTTATCTCTTTTTCTTCTCTTATTGCTAAAGCTAACACTTCTAATACAATATTAAATAGCAATGGTGACAGTGGGCAGTCTTGTTTCACTCCTGATCTTATTGGGAATGGTTTTAGTTTGTCTCCATTACATATGATGCTTGCTGATGGTTTTAAATAAATGCTACTGATCATTTTAAGGAAAAGCCTGTTTATTCCTATACTCTCTAGTGTTTTTAATAGGAAAGGGTGTTGGATTTTATCAAATGCTTTTTCTGCATCTATTGAGATAATCATATGGTTTTTGTTAGTTTGGTTATTAATATAATTAATTATGCTGATAATTTTCCTAATATTGAACCAGCCCTGCATCCCTGGTATAAACCCTACTTGGTCATAGTGTACTATCCTGGGGATGACTTTCTGTAATCTCATTACTAATATCTTATTTAAAATTTTTGCATCAATATTCATTAGGGAAATTGGTCTATAGTTTTCTTTCTCTGTTTTCACCCTACCTGGTTTAGCTATCAGCACCATATAGGTCTCATAGAAGGAATTTGGCAGTATACCTTCTGTCCCCATTTTCTCAAATAGTTTGTATAGTATTGGAATTAATTGTTCTTTGAATGGTAGAATTCCCATGTAAATTCATCTGGCTCTGGGGATTTTTTTCTTAGGGAGTTGGTTAATAGCTTGTTCTATTTCTTTTTCTAATATGGGGCAATTTAAATAATTTATATCCTCTTCTGTTAACTTGGGCAATCTATATTTTTGTAGATATTCCTCCATTTCATTTAGATTATCAAACTTACTGGCATAAAGTTGGGCAAAGTAACTCCTAATTATTGCTCTAATTTCCTCTTCATTGGAGGAAAGTTCTCCCTTATAATTCTTGAGACTAACAATTTGATTTTCCTCTTTCCTTTTTCTTATCAAATTAACTAAAGGCTTATCTATTTTGTTGGTTTTTTCATAGAACCAACTCTTAGTTTTATTTATTAATTCAATAATTTTCTTATTTTCAATTTTATTAATTTCTCCTTTTATTTTTAGAATTTCCAATTTGGTATTTAATTGAGGGTTTTTAATTTGCTCTTTTTCTAGTTTTTTTTAATAATAAGCCCAATTTGTTGATCTTTTCTTTGTCTATTTTATGCAAGTAAGCATCTAGAGATAGAAAATTGCCCCTTATAATCGCTTTGGCCGTATCCCACAAATTTTGGTATGTTGTTGTCTCATTATTGTCATTCTCCTGGATGAAATTATTGATTGTGTCTATGATTTGCTCTTTCACCCATTCATTCTTCAGGATTAGATTCTTTAATTTCCAATTAACTTTTGGTCTATTTTCTCCTGGCCTTATATTGCATGTGATTTTTATTGCATCATGATCTGAAAAAGATGCATTTACTATTTCTGCCTTTCTGCATTTGATTTGGAGGTTTTTATGCCCTAACACATGGTCATTTTTTATATAAGTTCCATGGACTGCTGAGAAAAAAGTAAACTCCCTACTGTCTCCATTCAATTTTCTCCATAGATCTATCATACCTAACTTTTCTAACAATTGGTTTATCTCTCTAGTTTCTTTCTTGTTTATTTTGTGGTTTGATTTATCTAATTCTGAGAGAGCAAGGTTGAGATCCCCCACTAGTATAGTTGGGCTATCTATTTCTTCTTGCATCTCTCTTAATTTCTCCCCTAGGAATTTGGATGCTATTGCACGTGGTGCATATATATTTAGTATTGATATTGCTACATTATCTATGTACCCTTTAATAAAATATAGTTTCCTTCCTTATCTCTTTTGATTAGATCTATCTTGGCTTTTACTTGATCTGAGATAAGGATTGCTGCCCCTGCTTTTTTTTGTTCACCTGAAGCATAATAGGTTCTGCTCCAGCCTTTTACCTTCATCCTATATGTGACACTATGGTTTAGATATGTTTCTTGTGGCCAACATATTGTGGGACTCTGGTTTTTAATCCAGTCTGCTATCTGCTTCTGCTTTATGGGAGAGTTCATCCCATTCACATTCACAGTTAGAATAACTAATTCTTTATTTCCTGTCATCTTATTTACCCAAGTTATGTTTTTCCCTTTCCTTTCCCCTTTCTCCCTTCCCCCCTCCTCAGAACTTTGCTTTTGATGACCCCCTCCCCCAAACAATCCACCACCCTTTAGATCCCCTTCCACCTTTTTTTACTCCTTTCCCCTGATTCTTCAATTTTCCCTTCTATTAGTTTATCCCTTTCTTTTCCTCCTTTCCCTTCCACTTCCCTCTAGCAACGGACAAGTTTCTATGTGAAATCAAGTGTCTGATGTATACTTTTAGAACCCAACCTGATGAGAGTAAGATTTACACAATGCTCATCTCCCTCCCCTCTTTCTCTCAATTATATTAGGTTTTCTTTGCCTCTTCAAGAGATTTTACCTTGTTTTTAACCTCCTTTCTTTTTTTTAGATTTTATTTTACCACTTTTTCCCTCTTTTCCCCAGTATGACAACCTTTCCCCCTCTAGTTTTCTTTTTCATATTATCAAAGTAATATCCAGTTAATTATACCCCCAAACTTTAAGTATTCCCATAGTAGAAATAAAGTTCTCAAGAGTCCTTTCCTTTTTACCTTTTTATGCTTCTCTTGAATTCTGTGTTTGGAGGTCGAATTTTTTTTTCAGATCTGGTTTTTTCATTAGAAATAGGTGAAATTCACCTATATCATTAAATGACCATCTTCTTCCCTGGAGGATAACGCTCATTCTAGCCGGATAGGTTATTCTTAGTTGTAATCCAAGTTCCTTTGCCTTTTGGAATATCTGGTTCCAGACCCTTCGATCCTTCAATGTGGAGGCTGACAAATCATGTGTGATTCTAATTATTGATCTTCAGTATTTGAATTGTTTCTTTCTAGCTGCTAGCAGAATCTTTTCCTTGGTGCCATAGTCCTGAAATTTAACCACAATATTCCTTAGGGTTTTAATTTTGGGGTCTCTTTCAGGAGGTGATCGGTGAATTCTTTCAATGGTGATTTTTGCCTTCTGATTCTACAATATCAGGGCAGTTTTCTTTCAGGATTTCCTGGAAGATAGTGTTTAGATTCTTTTTTTCATCATGGCTTTCAGGAACTCCAATAATCCTTAGATTGTATCTCCTAGATCTATTTTCCAAGTCAGTTGTTTTTCCTAGGAGATATTTCATATTTTCTTCTAATTTTTATTTTTTTGTTTTTGTTTGACTGATTCTTGAAATCTTATTGAGTCATTCACTTGCATTTGTTCAATTCTTATTTTTAAAGTGTTGTTTTCTTCAGTTACCTTTTTAAGCTCCTTTTGTAACTGCCAATTGAATTTTTTTGTTCATTGCACTCTTTTTCTACTTCACTAATTTTGTTTTTCAATAAATTGGTGTCTTTTTCATAACTCTTTTGCAGGGCATTATATTCTTCTTCCAAGATATTGTATCCTTCTTGCACTGATTTCAATTTATTTTCCCATTTATCCTCCAGCTCTCTTTTGAGGTTCTTTATGCAATCTTCCCGAAAGGCCTTTTGAAAAGGGGACCAGTGATGGTCCTTAATAACTTTCTCTGCAGTTTTGTCTAAAGGAACCTCAGGATCTGGGGTCAACCCTTCTTTCTCTTGATAGAAGCTGTTTATGGTGAGAGCTCTCTTTTGCTTCTTCATTTTTTAAAACAGTGTGGATATCTCTTTAAGTCTTGAAAAACGGGAGGCTGAAGTACTTTCCTCTGGGGCAATTTGGCGAATTAACTTAAGGTGCTGGGCCGGTGGGGGCTAGGACTAAGTCTGAATCACTCCTTAAAAAAAGGCAAATCTGCCAGAACACCTGTCCCTAGTCAGGGAAGAGTGTCCTGAGTGCCTCAGATAAACTCCAGGTGTTTGGAGTTTGGAGTATGGAGTTTCTGCCACGCTGAGCTGAGAGTCACCCTCACTTCCGGGCTGCACCTTGGACTGTTTATTCCTCTGTCTGAGTTAAACAAACCTGATATGAAGTTCTTCAGAGATATCTGAAAGCAGTGTCCAAATATTTCTGGATTCATTGACTTAAAGATCAGTTTAGAGGCTTATTTTATTGTTGATTTGAGAGAAGATCGGAGGAGGATGCAGAGAGTCACGTTTTCACTGCGCCATCTTTTGGGACCTGTGATCTTAAACTAATTGTGTGACATCAACTTTACTAAACTTCCTTAAATTAAGCTTTTTCCCCTCTTACTACCTAATTATCCTTCAAAACTTCATAATTTTGATGCTCTTAGTCTAAGGGAAAAGATATCTGTGAAGATGTTTTGAATTCTTTAGACAAAAGATATTCTATGAGAATATCTCAAAAGTCTTAGTGTAGTTTTTTTTTTTTAATTAAAGCTTTTTATTTGCATAACATATGTATGGGTAAGTCTTAGTGTAGTTTTAAACTAAAAGTGTCCTGACTTTTGGTATGCCCTATATAATCCTAACCTACTCTATGATAGGGCAACTGGGTGGCACAGTGGATAGAATGCTAGGTGTGGAGTCAGGAAGAAAAGTTCAGATCTGTCCTCAAACACTAATTAGCTGTGTATCTCTGGGAAAATCACTTAATCCTGTTTGCCTCAATTTCCTCATTTATAAAGAAGGCAAACCACTCTAGTATCCTTGCCAAGAAAATGGGAACATGAAGAGTTGGACACAACTGAAAAATGACAGAACAACAATTATAGTTATGAAAACTGGTGTTAACAACTCATGATCCAGCTAAATGACAGTTTTCTGTCATCTTGTTTACCAGCTCCAATGGTCTATTTTATCCTGTGATTTACAATATATTTTGAAACTCCTCAATAATCCATTTCAAAACAAACAATGAGGCTGTCCACATATGTAAAATGACAAAAAGCCTGAGAGTACCAGCTAACTTTTTATAGTAAAGAGAATCATGGACTTAAAAATCAGATGATCCTTTTTCAAGGGACAATTCACATACTTACTAGTTATGTAAAGATAGGAATGCCCTTTAATCTCTTCATGTCTCAGTTTTTTTATTTTTTTATTTTTTTATTTTTTTTATTTTTTATTTTTTTATTTTAAAATGATCATAATAAGTCAGAATCTCAGGACTGGTCTTAGAGGCCAACTTATCTAGAATCCTTTCTACAACATACCTGACAAATTATTCAACCAACCTAAATTGGATAATGAGTTTAGAACTTAAGGAGTTGAGGGCATTCTAGTTGGCTCAGAAGGTAGACACTGGGCCTGGAGAGAGCAAAATCTGAGTTTAAACTCAACCTTAGACATTTACTAGTTGGGGCACTTAACCTCTGTCTGCTTTGTTTTCTCAACTGTAAAATGCGGATGATAATAGCATCCATCTCCCATGACAGTTTGGAGAAGAAATATCTGTAAAAGTGCTTAGCACAGTCCCTGTAATACAGTAGGTACTTATGAATATTTATTCCCTTTCCTAAAGATGAATAGCACATAGGAAATCCTTAATTCAATGTTTTTTACATTGATGTCACCATTTTCTTTATTGAAATGATTTCTCTTCCTCTTTTAGGAATTTAATTTATGATCATTTTCCATCCTTTCTGGGCTTGATTGCACAGAATTTTAGTCCAAGGGACACCTATCCTATTGCTGAACTCATAGAAATTGATTCATTCAAAGTCTATGTTTCATGTCGGTCTATGCCCAGGTTAGCCATCAACATATTCTAGGCTTTTTGGCAGCGAGGTGCATCAGTGGATAAGAATTCCAGTCCTGGAGTCAGGCTGAGTTCTAATACAGTCTTAAATGCTTATCAGTTGTGTGATCCTAGGAAAGTCACTTAAACTCTGTCTCCTTTTCCTCATCTATAAAATGGAGGTAATAATAGCACCTGCCTCCCAAGGTTGTGGTGATGATTAAATGATATAATTTATGTTATATAATACTTGTATGTTATATAATATTTACAAAATATTTTGCAATTATTAAAGTGCATATAACACTAATTATTGGCTAGTATTAACTAACTAATATTACCTATTATTACTTTTCCTATTGTTATTATTAAATTTCTCTCCCTCAAGGTCTAATTTATTGCTTCTTAAAAACTGACTCCTTGCAAGAACAAAAGGTCAAGAATTTCAAGGGAATTAATGAAAAAAAAGACAGATGAAGGTAGCCTTGCTGTACCAGATCTAAAACTATATTATAAAGCAGCGGTCATCAAAACCATTTAGTACTGGCTAAGAAATAGAGCAGTCGATCAGTGGCATAGGATAGGATATCAGGACAAGCTAGGTAATAATGTTAACAATTTACTGTTTGATAACCCCAAAGACCCCTGCTTTTGGGCTAAGTACTCACTATTCGGCAAAAACTGCTGGGAAAATTGGAAACCAGTGTGGAAGAAATTAAGGCTGGACCCACACCTAACACCACATACCAAAATAAGATCTAAATGGGTTCATGATCTAGATATAAAGAGTGATATTATAACCAAATTAGAGGAACATAGGATAGTTTACCTCTCAGACCTATGGAGATGGAATAAATTTATGTCCAAAGAAGATCTGGAACTCTTAATTGAACACCAGATAGATAATTTTGATTATATTAAGTTAAAAAGTTTCTGTACAAACAAAACTAATGCAGACAAGATTAGGAGGGAAGCATCAAATTGGGAAATCATCTTTACATTTAAAGGTTCTGATAAAGGTCTCATCTCTAAGATATATAGAGAATTGTCTCATACTTATAAGAATTCAAGCCATTCTCCAATTGATAAATGGTCAAGGGATACGAACAGACAATTTTCAGATGATGAAATTAAAACTATTTATAATCATATGAAAGGGTGCTCCAAATCACTATTGATCAGAGAAATGCAAATTAAGACAACTCTGAGGTACCACTACACACCTGCCAGATTGGCTAAAATGACAGGAAAAGATAACGATGAATGTTGGAGGGGATGTGGGAAGACTGGGACACTGATGCATTGTTGGTGGAGCTGTGAACGGATCCAACCATTCTGGAGAGCAATTTGGAACTATGCTCAAAAAGTTATCAAACTATGCATACCCTTTGACCCAGCAGTGTTTCTATTGGGCTTATATCCCAAAGAAATCATAAAAGAAGGAAAGGGCCCCACATGTGCAAGAATGTTTGTGGCAGCTCTTTTTGTAGTGACTAGAAACTGGAAACTGAATGGATGCCCATCAATTGGAGAGTGGCTGAATAAATTATGGTATATGAATGTTATGGAATATTATTGCTCTGTAAGAAACGACCAGCAGGACGATTTCAGAGAGGCCTGGAGAGACTTGCATGAACTGATGCTCAGTGAAGTGAGCAGAACCAGGAGATCATTATACACGGCAACAACAATACTATATGAGGATCAGTTCTAATGGACATGACTTTCTTCAACAATGAAATGCTTCAAACCAGTTCCAATTGTTCGGTGAAGAGAGCCATATACACCCAGAGAGAGGGATGTGAAATGTGGACCACAACATAACATTTTCATGTTCTCTATTGAGGTTTGCTTGCATTGTATTTCCTTTATCGGATTACTCTTTCTTGTAGATATGATTTCTCCTGCATAAAAAATGATGCAACAACTATACATATATTCTATTTCTTAAATATTCTAACATAATTATCATGTAGTGGATATCCTGCCATCTAGGGGAGGGGTGGGGAGTAGGGGGGAAAAATTGTAACAGAAAGCTTTGTAAGGGTTAATGTTTAGGAATTACCCATACATATGTTTTGCAAATAAAAAGTATTAATAACAACAACAAAAAAAAAATGAAAAAAAAAACTGACTCCTTGCTAGAGGGCCAGATTTAGAATAACAATTGCCTTGTTGCTTCCCTTTCCAAAGAGGATAATAGCATTATGTCAAAGCAATAAATTGTTTCCACTTTTCTTTCCTTATATGTTTCTAATCTCAGAGTAATTATGAAATAAATTCTTTATAAATCATAAAGGAGTATAAAAGTGTAGGTTATTCTCATTATTAATATTATAGTACAATAAAAATCCACTTTTGCTTCTTTATCTCAGCTGAAATAAGTTGGGGACATCAGTAGTTTTATTTATCAAAATAATCATCACATTTCTCTAATTGATTTATTATGCATAAATACAGGTTGTCATTCTATTATTTTTCAGTAGCGTTCAACTTTTTATAAGCCCATTTGGTTTTTCCTGGCAAAAATACTGGAGTGCTTTGCCATTTCTTCTTCAGTTTATTTCACAGATAAGAATACTAAAGAAAACTGGGTTAAGTGATTTACTCAGGGTCACACAGCTAGTAAGTGTCCAAGAACAGGTTTGAACTCAGTTCTTTTTGACTCCAGTGCTAGTGCTCTATCCATTGTGCCAGTTAGCTGTCCTAGATACAGGTCCCCTACTTGTGTTTGCATTCATACGCGTTACATTACTCTTCACTCTTTGATTCCACACATTCAGCATTGATATAAATAAAACTGGAATTCATGTTCAGGGACAAAAACCTAGAGCATGGAGTTGTTTTGCTAACCTGTTTTCTTCAAAAAAGATGTTTCAGGAATTTTCAGGCTATGAATTTATGCCTCACAACTGAATCCATAATGGAAAGGAAGATAACCAGCTGTGACATAATCTGAATATTATCATAATAGTCATGCTGCCATATTTTGACTGAAGAACATTAAAATGTCAGATTAAGCATGAGTCCTAAATGAAACATATTACATTAAAAGGTCACTTGTACACTTAAAGGTTAATTAAATTAAAAATTGGTTTCTATGCTTTTACCTCACTTTTCAAAGTACTCAAATAAACATAAATATTTTAAAACTCACCACATTCTATTTCTTCTTCATTATCATCTTCTAAGATATTTACTGGGGCTGCTGATTCTCCAGCTTCCATCATACTTTTTAATGCTTCAAGTTGTTCTGTTAAAAAAAAAAAGATAAATTACATGTTTATGAATTCCTGTTTTACAATAAAAAGAAAAACTGGTAAGGAAACTGATAAGGAAATAGTCAAAATTGCTTGAGGACCTCTGTTTTGTTTCTGGGGAAACTAATGTAGAGGAGGATATTCTTTTTTATTATTTTATTTTTGAGGAGGATATTCTTTATAATATGTTATCTTTATTTAGAATGCTCATTTCCACATATCTGGGGGGTGCCCATTTTCATTCTTAATCTCATTTTTGTTGTTGTTTTCAAACCTGTGTCCCCAGTCCTTGTAACCTAGTTCTCAACCTCTCTTGCCAGTAATGTCTCCTAATTTCTCATTCTATCTGGTTCAGCCCATCCTCTCTGCAGGATTAACCATGCTTGATGGCCCTTTTCTAATCCCGTCTATTGTTTCTTACAGAATTCTAATCTGATTGTAAATAAATTCTCTCACATCACCTGACATTCTTCCTTGAATATGCCACCTTTATTATCTTCTCCAATGGACCCTTCTTTTATTCCCAACAAGTCAAAAAGTCAGATAGAGGGATATACTCTCTCCTATTCTTCTACTGATAATTTCAGACAAGTGCTCTGTGGTCATTAAACATCTCCCTTTAGGAAAATTTTTTTGGGGTGAGAAGGGAATAAGCAGTATGTGCCAGGCAACAGGCTAATCACTTTATCTTCACAACCCTGAAAAGTAGGTGCTGTTATTTTCTCCATTTTAGAATTGAGGAAACTGAGACAAATGGAAGTTAATTTGGTAATTACTAATTACAGCTGATTATCTCTCTTTTTATTTTCAACAAAGTCATGTACTAATCTATAAGACTTTTTCTATTATCATTTAAAAATTTTATTTAATTCAATATTTTCCTATTATACATATTTTTAACAATTATTTTTTAAAAAAATTCTTAGTTCCAAATTTTCTCCCACCTACCCATCCTTCCTCTTTGAGAATGCTAACAATTTGGATATTAATTATACATGTGAAATCATGGAAAAACACATTTCCAAATTAGACAAATTGTAAAAGAAAACACAACAATCTGCTTCACTCTGCATGCAGAGTTTATACATTCTCTCTCTGGAGTTAGCATCTTTCTTTTTTATTGAAGCTTTTTATTTTCAAAACATATGCAAGGATAATTTTTCACCATTGACCCTTGCAAACCTTGTGTTCCAATTTCCCTCCCTTCCCCCCACTCCCTCTCCTAGATGGCAAGTAATCCGATATATGTTAAACAGACAGCATCTTTCTTCCTGAGTCCTTTGGTATTATCTTGGGTAATTGTCTTGATCAGAGTATATAATTCTTTCACAGTTGATCACTATTACAATATTGCTATTACTTTTTACAATGTTCTGATTCTACTCACTTCACTTTGCATCAGTTCATGTGTGTTTCTAGTTTTTTCTGAAACCATCCTTTTGTGACACAACTTATTTGCTCAGTTATTCTCCAGTGGGTGGGTATCCTCTCAGTTTCTAATTCTTTGCTACCACAAAAAGATTGGCCATAAAAACATTTTTGTCCAAATAGGCCCTTTCCCCTTTTTTATTTTTTTGATCTCTTTGGGATGCAGAGGTGGTATTGGTATTGTTGGTTCAGATGGTATGCACATTTTTGTAGCCCTTTGGTTATAGTTCTAAATTGTTCTCATGACCTTTGGGCATAGTTCTAAATTGTTTTCCAGATGTCTGAAAGAGTTCACAACTCCACTAGCAGCCAATTAGTGCTTCAATTTTTCCAGTTCCTCTCTAGCATTTATTTTCCTTTTTGTGTCCTGTTGGCCAATCTGATAGGTATGAGGTGGTATCTTATAAGTATTTTAACTTGCATTTCTCTAATCTATAGTTATTTAGAACACTTTTTCATGTGATTATTGGTAGCTTTGATTTCTTCTGAAAACTTTATATTCTTATCCTTTAACCATTTATCAATTGGGGAATGGCTCTTATTTTGTAAATTTGGCTTAATTCTCTGTATATTTGAGAAATGAAACCATTATGATCAGAGAAACTTGTCAAAATCCACCCCTCCAGTTTACTGTTTTTCTTCTAATTTTTGGCTGCATCAGGTGTGTACGTATATGTGTGTGTGTGCGCGCGCGTGTGTGTGCATGCGTGTGTGTGCACGCATGCATGTGCATGAATGTGCAAAGGCCTTTTAATTCCCTGTTATCTAAATTATGTATTTTACTTTATGTAATTCTCTCTATCACTTGTTTGGTCATAAACTCATTCACAGAACTCCTAATTTACTTATGATAACTCCCTTTATGTCTAAATCATTTATTTATTTTGACTCTTACTTTGGAAAGATATTATGTTAGTGTAGGTCTAGGTTTTATTCTACTGCTTTCCAATTTTCCCAGCAATTTTTGTCCAATGCTGACTTCTTATCCTCAATGCTTGGATCTTTGAGTTTATCAAATACTAGATTACTCTGGTCATTTACTACTGCGTATTGTGTACCTAATCTATTGTTTTGATATACCACTTTAGTACCAGATTGCTTTGATGATTACTGCTTTGTAATAAAGTTTGAAATCTAGTAAAGCTAAGCTGTCCTTAATGTTATTTTGATTTATTCTCTTTATATTCTTAACTTTTTGTTTTTCCAGATGAATTTTACTATTGCTTTTTTTTTTCGCTCTATAAAATAATTCTTTGGTAGCTTGATTGATATGGCACTGAATAAGTACATTATCTTATGTAAATTGTAATTTTTGTTATATTGGCTCAACATACCCATGAGCAATTAATATTTTTCCAATTATTTAAATTAAATTATTTAAATTTTAAAAATTAAAATTATTTATTTGTATGAAAAGTAGTTTGCAATTGCATTCTTATAAACCTTGGATTTGTCATGATAGATAATATTTTATATTGTATTTATTTTATTGTATTTACATTGTATTTATTATACTTGTATTTTGTATTTATGTATACTTGTATTTATATTGTTTTTATATTGTATCCCAATTATTTTATATTGTCTGAAATTTTTTTTAAGTGAGATTTCTACCTCTTGCTGCTGGGTTTTGTTGGTACTTTTCTACTTTTCATGATTTTAGCTCCTTCATAAAATCATTTTAGAACAAGACTTGCTCTTTACTAGATCCTGTGTCCTTCATCCACTTCTCCCCACTTCTTTGCAATCTTTATTCCTTTTTATTGCACTTGATTTGATTCCCTTTAATGATTCTTTCCCATTTGCCTACTAGCATACTTTGATGACAGCATTCTTAAAAAAAAAAAAAAAATTCAGTCCAGCTTTTGAGTTAAATCCTGTTCTATTTAATCTTTCTTAATTGAATCTTCCCTACTTGTCAAATCTAACTTTTCCTCCTTGAGTTTATGTACCTGAATTTTCTGTGTTTCAGGTGACCAACCTCAGTTTAGATTCATTTTTAGGTGCCATTATATTTGTTTTCCTCCTTCCTTTTTACCATTTTCACAGGCTCTACTTTTTCTCCTCCCTAGATGTATGTGTTCTCCAATGTTCTATTGACTTTTCTTCCCTTTTTATTCTTTCTTTTGGAGGAGGAACAGAACTTCATCTATCCCCAAGTCTTCAACTATATATTACTACTACTAATGATGCTATTAATAAAGTAAAATTAGATATACCTCATTTTGAATAATCATTTTTACTAATCTTTATGAGGACCAAGGCACAGTTATATAGCACAATTATCAAAAGAAGTCTCTGAATGTTTTATTAGCTCTAGTGGATTTAATTATCACCTCAATGCAGAAGATAGCTATATTTTTATGAAGTTGTATATTTTGCATCTTCAAACCACATATTTGACATCTTGAATTAGATGTCTAATAGACATCTCAAATGCAAAGTTCAAAACAGAATTTGTTATCATTTCCCCCAAACCCTCCTTTTTTTTTTAAAAAACTTCTTTGTTAGGTGCTCCAAGTCACTATTGATCAGAGAAATGCAAATTAAGACAACTCTGAGATACCACTACACACCTGTCAGATTGGCTAAAATGACAGGAAATGATAATGATAACTGTTGGAGGGGATGTGGGAAAACTGGGACACTGATACATTGTTGGTGGAACTGTGAACGGATCCAACCATTCTGGAGAGCAATTTGGAGCTATGCTCAAAGAGTTATCAAACAGTGCATACCCTTTGACCCAGCAGTGTTTCTACTGGGCCTATATCCCAAAGAGATTTTTAAGGAGGGAAAGGGACCCACATGTGCAAAAATGTTTGTGGCAGCCCTTTTTGTAGTGGCAAGAAACTGGAAATTGAAAAGATGCCCATCAATTGGAGAATGGCTGAATAAATTATGGTATATGAATGTTATGGAATATTATTGTTCTGTAAGAAATGACCAACAGGAGGATTTCAGAGAGGATTGGAGAGACTTGCATGAACTGATGCTGAGTGAAATCAGCAGAACCAGGAGAACATTATACACAGCAACAAGACTATACGATGATCAATTTTGATGGACATGGTTCTCTTCAACAATGATGTGATTCAAACCAGTTGTGCTGCGATGAAGATAGTCATATACATCCAGAGAGAGGCCTTTGGGAACTGAGAGTGAACCACAACACAGCATTTTAACGCTTTCTGTGAATATTTCCATGCATTCTGTTTTCCTTCTTAGGTTGTTTTTTTTTCTTCTTCTCTTTCTAGATCTGATATTTCTTGTGCAGTAAGATAACTGTATAGATATGTATACATGTATTGTATTTATCATATAACTTATCCTATCTAGCAAAAAAAAAAAAAAACAAACAAAAAAAAAAAAACTTCTTTGTTATTGTCAATAGTATCCTCATCTTCCCAGGCATCCAAACTTGCAACCTCGGTCTCACCTTTGATTTCTCACTTTCTTTCACCCTCACATATCCAAATCAGCTGCCAATTCCTGTTGTTTCTACCTTATCACTGTCTCCATACC
Source organism: Myrmecobius fasciatus (assembly GCA_023553655.1). Taxonomy (NCBI): domain Eukaryota; kingdom Metazoa; phylum Chordata; class Mammalia; order Dasyuromorphia; family Myrmecobiidae; genus Myrmecobius; species Myrmecobius fasciatus. The sequence goes on from JAJPUD010003198.1 coordinate 44,692, forward strand.
TGGGACTCATCTCATGATCTCCCTAGCTCGAGTCCCAATTTCTATAAGAAATCTTTTCTGGATCCTTTTTAATTTTGGTGCCTTTCCTTTGAGATTATCTCTAATTTATTCTGGATACGTCATGTCCATATATAGCTGTTTGCTTGTCTGTCCTATTAAACTAAAAGCTACTTGATAAGAGACTTTTTTGTGTGTTTCTCTGTATCCATTAAATTTATTATAGAGCTTGACACGTAATATGCACTAAATAAATTCTTGTTGATTTAGTTTGACTCATCCCTCACATCCAATTCTTTCCCAAAGTTTGTTGATTTCACCTCCAAAATATCTAAAAATTTCCCTCTTATTTCCACTATCCCAAATCAGGCTCTGATCATGTATTCCTTAGCTCTAAACTTTCAAAACTCTTTGTAGTCTACTGAAAACAATGGCACTGGAGTTTCTCTGAAAAAAACATTAAAAGAAAAATGTGCTTTAGATTATAAACTTCTTGGAGGCTTTGGCACATAGGTGCTAGATAAAGGCTTGATTGTTTTCTGATAATTGTATCACATTCATTTCCTGAGATGGTGGTTTTCATAATAAATAATTTTTCAGGTGAAGTGACTAGTGCTAGAGAAACACAGGAACAAAGATCTTTCAATGGATTCTGGGGAATGGAATGACACAAATCCTCCTCTCTAGATTTGAGAAGTGATATCACTTCTGCAATAAGGAAGGGCAGCAGCTTTAGGTTAATCATATGCTTTTATGAAAATGCCTCACACCAAAAAATCCAGTGAAGAGAGTAAATGTGGAAACTCTACACTGGGATACAAAGTATTAATGCCAGCATCATATTATTTGTTTCTACTTGACCTTTGACTTGTTGGGCAGGAGAGAGGAATTATATGAATCCTGGAGTCCTCAAGAATATTTTTTTATGGAAATACATACTAAGAACTCAAATACTTGGCAGCAAATGAGGGAAATATTATGTTAAATTTATTAAGAACCTTCAGAATCGAGCTTATTGTACTGATAAGTTGCTATAAGAAAATTATTAAGACACTTGAAAGATGTGACCTGAAAAAGAAGAAAATATATTTCATCCTGGACACTCACCTTGTCTAGACACATAAAGTATATTTGTTTTAAATGGTATAGAGGAGTGCTTGACTTACTTTTTTCCACCTCAGGTTTCAGTCGTTTGTTTTTGATCAGAATTTTTCTTTTAAGGTCATTAGGGGATGGTAACGGTCTTCCTGGTTCAAGCTAAAATGTGAAAGAAGGGATATATATATATATATATATGTATATATAAAAATTACAGAACAATAATCATGCACCTCCTGCAAATATTAACAGAACCCCCAGATTCAGGGTAAAAACAAGGATTAGTAAGGTAACAAGTGTAGTATCTAACAGGTGGATAACAGTCAGGATACCAATGAGTTGGAACACTAAGTCAAATCTAATAACATGAAATTTAATAAGAATGAATAGTAGATAAAAAGCTGGCTTTAGGAGTCCCACTTGATATGCAGCTGCATTCTACCTTCTTCTGCCTTCTATCTGATCCCCAAGATTCCACCCTGCAGCAAAGCTGCCCAATTTGATTAAAGTTTATCTAACAGGACTCAGACAAACTATGCTGCACTCCACCCATTTTTTGTGACTATGTCCCAGCTTTCCCTTCTTTTTCTTCCAGGCCCTTCCCATCCCAGTCCTCCAATCAGGTTTTACTTCTTGCTCTAGAAAACTAATCAATTAGCACTCTTTAGGAAAGGAAACTAAGGATGATTGTTATTATCTGCCACCCATCTGGTAAGTGATCATCTAGATTCTCCTGGAAGATCTCTAGTGAAGAGACTCCCATAGAATGTCAGTCAATCCTATTAATTAATTACCAACAGCTTCATTCACCATTCCTGTGATTTTCCCCATTAAATAACCTCTTCCTGTCTAACACTACCCTATAGGCACAGTCTTTCCCTATTACACTGTAATCCACACGAAGGCTGTCTTGTAATTATAGCATTTTTCTCACTTAATATATATATTTTTTTCAGTCCTGCTGAATTCTTTGTGATGCATTAAGGATTTTCTTGGCTATGATACTATAGTGATTTGACATTTTGATCCCTGAAATCCCCCAAAATATTTTAGGGTTTAAGAGTTAGAGTTCAGGTTTTTATTGATTGGCCAACTATAAGTCCCAAGTCAAGCCCTCATTGGTCATTGTTTGGGCCCTGACTGACTCAAAAAAGGATAACAATTGTTTCTGTTTTGGCCAGAAAACCTGAGGGATTTCCTTTCCCAAATTGGAATTTTTTTTTTTCTGACTGGATAAAAGAGACCATTCTTTGTCTCAAAGCTTTCCCAGTTTTAATATGAGAAGCTTGATAGTTCAGTGAATAGAGTTTTGGACCTGGAGTCAAGAAGATTCATCTTTCTGAATTTAAGTCTGGCTTCATTTACTAGTTGTATGACCTTGGCCAAGTCACTTAGCTCTCTTTGTCTCAGTTTTCTCATATGTAAAATGAGCTGGAGAAGAAAATGTCAAACCAGCCCAGTATTTCTGCCAAGAAAACCCTAAATGAATCAGACACGAATAAACAACAAAAGAATTGCAATAAAAGAGAGATTAACTAGGAAGGTGATAATTCTCTCTACTTGTGCTCTAGTAAGAATATAGCATATGTTGTATATTTAATTCTTCATGTTCCATTTTAGGAAAGTCATACAGAGCATTTAGAAAGAATCAGATATATTTAGCCTGTAGACTTAGGAGTGGTGGGGAGAGAGGATGACAAATCTGTTTTCAAACATTTGAAGAGTTGTTAAATGAAAGAGTGGATATCTATATAAATACATTATGTAACATTATATATTACATATCTACATAAAATACATCTATATATTACATTGTATTATCATATTTTGTTATATTATATAATACTATATAGTCTTTCTCTCTATCTGTAGCTCCAAAGGGCATACCTAACAAGTAGAAGTTGATGAGGTAGCTTTGGGCCTGCTATAATTAAAAACTTCCTACTGTTGGAGTTATCCTAAAGTGGAACAGGCTGCTTTGAGAAGCCATGGGAGCCTCCTCATTGAAAGTTTTCAAGGAGAAGTTGAATAACCACTTATAGGCTACATAGTAGAGTAAATTTTTTAGGTATAAGTTGGCTTAGAATCATTTTCTAGATTCATTACTCTACCCTCAGTCTGGTTGGAAGTCTAAACTACTCTTGGTCTCTTGGTCTTTAACTCCCTGTTTTAATTGAGTAACAGAACATATACTGGACTAGATCTCTTTCCTAGAATGCATTTTAAAAACAAATATCTATGAGAGAGTGGAAAGCATCTGAATTTGCTCTCAAAGAGCCTTCATTCTAATCCTAGCTTGGCTAATGTATCATCTTGGGAATGCAACTTGACTATTGTCTCCCAGTTTCTTTATCTGTAGGATAAAGGGGATTGGGCTGAGCTTCTTTCTGGCTCAAATTCCTGAGGACCCTGACTCCTCAGAGCCTGTGATTCTGAATTCCTAGTATATTATACATAACTATTTCCATTAGATAGCAGTAGAAAGAATTACCATCTATTTTTCTCACCCTGTAAATGTCATCAGCTGTCAAAATCACAGTGTTTCTTAGACCATAGCTCAGAAATGAAAACTAGGTAGCCATCCCTTCTGGTAACTAACATAATGAATGTTTATCCCTAGGCTAATTTCATAAGTCCCTGGAAAATCATGTTCTATTTAGAAGATTTTCAAAGAGCATGAATTCAGTTTAAAATCTTAGGATCTGCCTATAATAGATTGATATTAATAGTTCTTGGAGAAAGAAGAGAAAAATACCTAGAGTTTTACTTTGTTGTAAACTTAAGAATCTTATGATAATTAATAGGACAGACTTGTCTTTCTTGAGCTCTTTATGGGCCAAATTACAAGATAATGAGCTGGTGGGGCCCCCAAACTCTTCTGACATGGCTACTTTGATTATTGTTACCACCTATCTTACACAGTGGATAGGCATGTCTGTTGGAAGGCACTCATAGTACTAATTATGGGTAGTATGCATTCATACTACCACAAAAAGTAGAAAACTAAAGGACATAGCTGGACTATTAAAAGACAGGCTACTTTTCCTTTAATCATCTATACCTTTAGGGGAAGACTTCTGCATTTCTCTTCTCTTATTGAAATAGCCAAATGAATTCTTCATCCTTGCCTTATATATTTATTCTTCCTTTTCTCTCTTTTTTATTCAAACTTTCCTCTAAGTACCCATCTCTTATTTTATGTCTTTCTCCAATTGGCTATAGTGATCCTTCCATCCTCAGAATTTTCATATTACTCATTTGGAATTTAACATATAGCATACTCTTCCATACTACTGGCAGATATATCTATGTGTATATTCTTCTCCCCATTTAGACTGTGAGATCCCTAAAGGCAAGAGATGTTTAATTTTTTTTTAAAAATCCAGTGATTAGCATAGGACCTTGTATTTATCTGCTTAATGAATATTTGTTGTTTTTATGACAATAAATGAAATGCACCAGAAATCTCATAGTCTTTTCTATAAAAATGAGTTTACTGGCCCTACCATGAAACTAAGAATTATAAGTGATTCTACAGAATGAAACTCAGGGGATAGGTCACGAGGAAAATTAATGCTTCATTTTTGTATTTTCTATTTCAACTTTACTTATTTATTCTGTGAAATTACTCTTAGGGAAATCCAAAGTGATTATACACATCTTCAATAAGTACTATGGATGGACAATGAACTGGGTCTGAATAGGAGAAGGAAGAAATAACCCTGGATAAAATTTGGGAAACTGCCATTGTACTTTCAAGAACTACAAGTTTCACTTTGCTGCCAGAGATGATTCTTTTACTTACAATATTCTCCCATTGTTACTCTCAGGCAAGTGAACCTTAGTCATAAAGTACCAAATGAGCCTTAGAAGACTCAAAATTCCAGATGACCCAGAAGCAATAGAAAGACAAAAATACTGAGTGTAAGAAAATTGTGGCAAGTTACTTATGATGAGATGTATGAGATAAATGGAATAAAACATCACCAAAGGCTTGTATGAGCAAAAAGAAGGTAGGTCAAGTCAAGTATTAAGAGTGAGGGATAACAAAAAGATGGTCTGAGTTTTATACAAAAGATACAGGAGAAAGCCTTCAATGATTGTTAGATTGTTTTATGAAGAATTTACTGGAAAAGACAGAAAAAGCATACACATAATAAGAAAGGATGGATAGACTATTATTTGAATGAATGGTAGAAGTAGCCAAATTGATGAAATCACCTATCCATTCCAGTATCAACAACCTCTAGACTATCAAGTAAAATAGCAAATCTATACTCATCTGGATAATCTGTTCAGTGTCAAAAATTAGGCTGAATAATTCAGGCCCTAAAATAGATCTTTAGGCCTGAACTATTCAGTGTCTTACACTGATAAAAATTAATTTTGCGATATGTACACACAAGAGTAGTATAATTAATACAAGTTCATTCACATTTTCTCAAAATTTTTGATAATAGGGAAAAAGCAGAAGGAGACAAGGTTGTAGATTTGGGTGTAAATAATAGTTTGAGATTAGGCCAATTAATTTTGATGAACTAAAGATAATTTCTTGAAGCCTATTGATTTCTGAAGCTCATTCTGAAAACTAAGTCTGAATTAAATATAAACTGCCTGCCTGAATATTCATTCCTAATTCCAGTATTAACTATACGTTTTTCTTCTATTAATCAAAATTGCTTTTTTGTGGTCTCTTAATAAATACTTTTTAGTGGTCAAGGAAAGAACAATAATACTTTATATTTAAACAATGTTTTAACTTTTTTAATGATATTTTATATAAATTATATCATCTTATTTTTTATACTACTTGATGAAATTTATCACTCTCATTCTACTGATGAGAAAATCAGGCTTCAGAGAATGTAAGTGACTGATGTAAAACAAGAGAACTGGTTAGTTTTGAATCAAGGTCTATTAACTGGGCTTAATTTCATGAAACTATATGGTGGACCCTTTACCTATTTATAGCTAAAAGCTACTTTATTACATTTTCGAACAGAAGGCCCAATAACTACAAAGTCCTAGGGAATTAAATTGAGCTTAAGGTTTATTTTATGTCTGTCTATCTTGATCCCACTCTATTATGATTAAAGAGGCATTTGCCCCTAAAACATTATATTACATAAATATGGAAATCTTCTCTATTGGTCTGAAGATCCTACTTGACTCTTTAGAAATGCATTTCAAAACATCCATTTGAGCTAGAAAAATGGTCTGCTAAAAATACATACTGGATGTGATTCAAGTGCTTGTTTCAACAGGAGATCCCCAAATAGATCTTCACAATACTTGGACATCTTGTACTGTTGATATTTGCTAGGGGAAATAATTGTAATTGTCAAATTCAAACATTATTAACAATTATAGAAATAAAAAAAATCATCCCCACAGAATTCAAATATCCTTTCTGCATAATGCATGACCATTCCCTTGATGTTTATATTAAAAGTGCTTTTTAAAAATATCACAATACTCTAATTGATATAATCAGAAAGCAGAGTAAGCTTGTACAAATTGACAAGGTTAACTAAAAATGTCCTCCAGCTTTTCTTAGCACTTTGCCTGGACTTCTGCTTTGCACTTATCTCACTCTCCCTTACAGGATATCTATTTATGTATAGACCTCTTCTTCCCCTCCCTTTGTCCCCAATTAGATTGTGAGCTTCCTGAAAACAGTATGTTTGTCTTTATATCCCCAACATAGTGGTCTGAGCACATAGTGATATGCTTAATAAATATCCATTGAATCGATGCTGCCAATCTCTAGATTAAAAGTAATCATAGGAATGCATCCTAGGTTTTCATTTTTTTTTTTTTTTTGGAGTAAATGTTTGAACTATCCTAAAATGACTTGGGAACTTTTTTTAAGACCTAACACAATATACAGAAAATTACATCAAAACAGAGCATTTTTATGGTTTAGGACAAAAAAAAATCTGGTTTATCACTCATTACAAAGACTGGTATAGAAAGAAATGAATGGATCACTTTACCTGCAGTGATTTTCAAAGGACAGAATGACAGGATATTCTGATGTAACAAAGGCTGTTTCCTTGATGGCTTGAATCACATCCTTTAAAAGGCAAACAGAGTTAATGACTTGGAAGATCAGAGCTCCTCAGTTACCTACAGATAAGGCTTTACATATTGGGGAAGGGTATTCTTCTCAGTGTCTGGCAGAGAGTTATATATACTTAGTAACAGTTCAATTAAAAAAAAACTGGATGGAACAAATGAATGCATTCATCAAACTACCCATTTAGCTGTCAAATATCTTCATTGTTACATGCTGTGTCAAAGAAGTCCTTGTCAATCATTGTAAAATATTCTCGTTGTTCAACTACAGTTAAATAAATAACCTGAATTACTCTACTGTGATAAATAGAAGACTATAAATGAAAAAAATTTGAGTTTCATGTTCCTCAATCAAGAATGTCATTTTGTTTTTCTTTGTTTTTACTTGGATTCCTTGCCTTGATCTCTCAACTGAACTACTTTGTACAATTATAGTTAGAACCACACAATTTAATTTAACTTTTAGTTATTTTATGTGTTCTAGCTTTAGCTCTCCAACCAGATTTTAAATACTTTAAGAGTAAAAACAGTGTATAATCAACCAATCTATAAATGTCCATTAAGTGCCTACTATGTACCAGATACTGTGTTAAGCTCCAGGGATATATAAAAAAAAAGACAATAGACAATTCCTGCCTTCAAGGAACATATAGTCTAATGTGGGAGACAATATGCAAACTGGTATGTACAAAGCAAATGATAATTAGGTGATAATTAATAGAAGAGTTGGAACTAAGGCTTCTTGTAGAAGGAATGTGGTCACATAATATGAAATCAATAAATTTTATTGATATCATTTCTGTGCATCCAATAAAATTCATTTCAAAAAGAAAGAGAAAGCAGAAAGAAATGAATGGATCAGCTACCTGCAGGGATTTTCAAAAGACAGAATGGCAGTATTTTCACCTGCAACAAAAGCTGTTTCAAAGTTGGCATTGACTTTGTAACTACAATCTGCTTTTGTTGATTAGTTGACAGTGGCATTTATTGAGTGCACAAAATTGAACTAAATGCCATGTGAAAGTAGAAAAAAAATATTCCTTTCTTCATATCCAGAGTGCTTAGCATACTGCCTGGCACATTGTAGGCACTTAATAAATGTTTCTTGACTGAATTATTTGTATCTACTATATTTACTTATATGACACATTTCTTCTTGATATTTCTGATTTGTAACTAAGTGTGAGGAATGTGACTGAAAAAAGGGGTAGAATTTATTCAGTTATGTGGGTTTTAGTCTGATAACATCTTTCAACCTTCATTAGTTTTGTTATTTTTCCTCTCAGCAACAGTGAAAAGTAAACTTTAATCTAGAATTTATTACTAATATATCTTTTCCTCAGAAATTCATTATTGCTTTAAATGAATATTGGCCTACAAATTTAATTTGTGTTGTCATGAGTGTTTGTGAGATGTGAGGTATGCTAAAAGTAATTAAAAAGTGATATTTATATCTTTGATTTCCTTTTGCTTTAATTTTCTAATTTTGGGCCTTAAGCACCTTTGGCCTAAAGAGAAGAATGTGTAGTTCCACTGTGCATCTGAGTCCCAGCTTTCTTCATCTTAGTCAATGCTAAAATGATCTTAGTTACTTGCTTCTTTAATATCAAGAGAAATCAAAATAAATATTCTATCTGATTCTTGATTGACTTTCTAAGGACAAAGATTTAGCTGTGAGATGGTTACTACTTTAAAACGGAAAAAAAAAAAGGAATGTGAAGATGAATTTCTGAGAGGAAAACATTGAACTAGAAGGGTGAATATGTAAAGAGGTTAAAAAAACAACACCTCAAAACAAATATTTGTTTTTACTATTTCACCATACAAAATTTCAAACTCTTGCTCTTTCCATCTTAGTTAGGAAGGAATGACAACTGTAGTTTTTGCTGGCTGAATGACATAGTATAAAAAGGGTTCTTAATCTTTTTTTGTGTGTCAAGGATACTTTCTCAGAATAATGTTTTTAAATATTCAAAATAAAATATGTAATATTTCAAAGGAAATGAATTATACTGAAATATGGTTACCAAATAAGAAAAGATTAAAAAAAAAGTTTATGGACTCCAGTTCATGAACCCTTACCCTTAGATACAGGTACATTTTTCATCTTACCTTAAAGAGAATATCTGTACACATTGCTTTTCCATGAGTTATTATTGGTTCTTGATCTTCTCCTTTCCCATCCCAGCAATCTAGCTCAACACATCTAAGAACACAATAAGATGCTAAATATTTAATATTTTAAGTAAAAGAGAACATCCAAAAACTTTAAAAGTGCATTATTTTCTTGTAACACCAGAAGTAGAATGAATTGCTAAAATTATCTTAAGATGTGCTACTTAAAACTTTTTCTAATGTAACTTAACTTTGTTTGATTCTATAGCATGTTTGCAATGTATGAAATATTATATCCCCTTGTATTTTCATCACAAATACTGCATAATTTCATCATCTAATATGTGTAAAATGAGATATAAGTGAAAAGTTTTTAATCTTACAGAATGGGGGGGATCATTTTGGATCTTTTAATAGACTAATTTCTTACTTAGCTAAGTATTATTCTAATACTTATGTTATCATCTATTAGTGGAGGCTAAAGTTATATTTATATTTATAGGGAAGAAAAGGGAGAAATGTCACAGCCTACTCTATGCCAGTCACCTTACTTAAGCAGTTCCCAAATATTATCTCATTTGATCTTCATAATAAACCATGTGGTAGGTGCTATCATTATCTTCATTTGACAATAGAAGAAACTGGGGAAAACAGAGGCTGTGTCTTGCTCAGAGATACATAACTTTGAAAAAACTTCCCTCAAAATTCCTTTAATTTCTTATGCTTATCCACAATATATTGAAATCATGATGGAGAAAATCATGTGATATGGAAGGGATAACTGTACATGCCTTTTCAGAAGACTATGATGGGATTTAAATATAACTATATAATAGTGAGATAAAACACTTATTTTAGCTCACCAACCTGCATCCAGCTAAGAGGATTTGTCTGTACATTTCCACAGAAGATTTCCCGCCAAATTGGCGTCCTGTGAGATATGTGTTATGGGAAGAACTGATAAAGTAGTGGGCCAAAGGATGATCCATTTCTTGGTAAAGTTCCAGGCGGTCAAGGAAGACTGGAGCATTTTCATCAGACATTAGATATCTGCAAAACCCATCACTGGATATGAGTCCTAAAAAAAGAAAATAAAAGGCTTATATGACCTTAAACATTTACAGAGGATTAAGGAAATGTTAAATCATAAGCATCCCAATAGACTCCATTTCAGTCATAGAAACTGAAGGAAGCTTGAAACAGTGAGGATGTGAATTTAATCTTTTTTTTAAAGGGTCTTCATCCCATAAAGACAGCTTTGGAGGAAGAGTTGACAGGAAAGCATATTAAAAGTATGCTAACTTCATAATGTCTCATGCAAATAGGCAGAAACTTTGTTCAAATGCTGATCCTCCCAGTCGGCATTGCCCTTCTCTCACTTTCCCATAATTGCTGTGTATGTATTTTCTACATTTTATGTACTTTCTAAATGGGAATAACTTGTTTTATCCCAGTAGAACATAAGCTCTTCCAGGGCACACTACATAGAGGCACAGAAAAATGTCCTTAGAGCAAGAAACCAAAAGCTTGCTTTAATAGGAATGTATATTCTTTGTACTTTGTATTTTGTACTTGTATCCCCAGGGTCTGCTTAAAACACACAGATACTTAATGAAAAACTGTTGATTGATCAAATAATATGAATCCAGATGATTTGATAATTAGCTTATCTAATCTCTGAATAATCAAGAGACTTGCATCAATTGTTCTCAACTTCTTTTACAAGCACCAAATCTGAGGAATAAGTCATAGCATAAATTTAAGTGGTATTTATATGGACAATTTCTATAGTTTTGATGCTGTCTTTATATTCAGTTTTTATGATAAACAATCCCTTTCAAAGTTTTGAAATAGAAAATTATGCTTTTAACTTTTGTATATCTTCAGCATGTTGTATTTTAAATATGAGAACGCACAATTGAAAAATACTTCTAAATTATATTTTATGAAATGCTTAATTCAAAATGATACTCTGGCTAGCATGGTGTAAATTCTTACCTAGTATGAAATATGATATATTTTAAACTGAAAATCAAAGTAAGTTATTTAACCCTGGCACCAGGAAATTCATTTGACCAACATCTATATGATTTACTTTTTTCTGCTTTTTCTTTTAATAGAGAAAGCAAAATAAAGCGTGTCTTCTTCATTACCTTTTGTCTTCAACTCATCATCAGGCTCATAAGTCTCAATTATCTGCATTGCCCTTTTTGTATCATAGAATGGGAATAAAATTTCATTCAGTCGAGGGTCTCGTTGATGCTAAGATTAGAAAATAATTCTATTTAGCATGATAGTATTTTTCATATAAAAATTCTTAAAATGTTTCCTATAATCAAAATAGAAAATTTCTAATACATGAAATGGACAGTATCACAATTGTAACTAAAAAGTGTCAATATACCTTTATTTCCTTCCTTCCTTCCTTCCTTCCTTCCTTCCTTCCTTCCTTCCTTCCTTCCTTCCTTCCTTCCTTCCTTCCTTCCTTCTTTCCTTCCTTCCTTCTTTCCTTTCCTCCAAAAGTAAGGATTCTTCTAGAGTACTTTCTCATACAGAAAATCAGAGTCAGAGAAAATAACTATTCTATATTGTCCTATTTTTATAGAAGCTAGAGCAAGGCATAAAACATGGATGATCAAGCACATTCTAAGCCTAAATTCATAGAATTTAACTGTAACCAATCAGTATGGAGAATGAATCTTCCATAAAAGACTGCTCAGTATTAGAAAACTTCATTCTATTGAGCAAGTTTGCAAATATAATTTCATAACTGAAATATAATTGCAAAACTGAGAATAAGAATATAATTCATTGATTTACATTTATAAATTGACAGGATGGAACCTAGTTTAATCATTTAAAAAGCTAAGATAAATTCATTCTAAAGGAAATCATCTGAAGTTCTCTCAGAATGCCCATATTAAAAATGTCCTATATTAATAGTAGAGGGAGAAACAATATGACCTTCCAATGGTGCCTAACTTCAAAGAGGATGAATGAAAAGTTCAATTTACAATTTTTTTGGTAGTTACACTTCTTTTTTGTTCATTGTAGATTTGAGGGCTGCATACTGTGTACCTGATTCTCCATAAAATAAATAAAAAAGATAAAATAAAATTCAACTGAGTCATGGCAGGTAAGCAGATGCAAGCAAAACTTCATCAAAAAGTATGACCATAGCAACACTTCTTTACCCAGATATATGCACATACTTGGGGAAAGGTATTTTTAGGTTTATAAATTTTCTACCCCACACCACCCTACCCTCAATTTGGATGAATAATTTGAAGGTAGGCAACGTGACCAATAGAGCACTTGACAGAATTTTTAAAAATGCACATCTTCGGCCCCTTTCCAAAATCAGAACTGTTGATTCATAATGAAGCAACAAAATCTCTTCTGAAAGTTTACCCCAATGAAGCATGCTTATAGTCTAAAAAATTATAGCTCACAACAATATGGCCATGCAATAAAGGGGCATAGAATTAATGCTACCAGCAACAAATCTCCAGCATCTAAAGAATAGCAAAAACAATCACTATCTGTGCAGCATCTAGAAGAAGGAAAACTATGAGAACAACTATGAAAGGTCAAATAGCGGGATACACAATGTTCCTAGCTAGCAGTATAGTACATGCATGCAGTTGTGTAGCCCATTATTCTGATGAATTATAAACTTTTCACTTCTATTTGAAATGAACTTATATTAAGAATCAAATGGTTAATATCTTTGTACTATTGTTAATATCCGTAATGATGGAAGGGAAGAAGATGAATAAAAGAAAAAATGATTGTGTCTGTGGTTATAGAAAGAGCATAGTTGCCTTTTAGCATTATGCTGAGTAAAGATTAGATGTCTATTTACTCAAATATATTAGCAAAATTTATGTGATATGTTCATCATCAAATATTCTGTATGCATGTGAGTGTATAAGTATACACACATATATACTTATACATAAAAATGAAAATAATCAACTAATAAGTTAATTCTAGATAAAATAAGGCCAGTTAAAAATATATGGAAGAGATGGATTAGGACTGGAGAGCAGAAAGTGAGAGATGGCAAAAAGAGTCAGAGAGAGGGAAGAGAATTGTACAGTTTTTTCATCTGTGACTGACTTGACTCTTCATGATTCTATTTGGATTTTCCTGGCAAAGATACTTAAGTTCTATGTCATTTCATTCTCTAGCTCATTTTAAAGATGAAGTAAATAGTTAAGTGACTTGGCTACGGACTGTCACACAGCTAATAAATGTATGAGGCCAAATTTGAACTCAGAAAGATAAATCTTCCTGACTCTAGCACCACCTAGCTGCCTGGGAAGAGATTAGAAAGATATAAATCAGCTCCCTCTTATTGAGCTTTAAGAAAAAGAGAGAAAGCAGAGGTATAAAATAAGAGGAGAAAAGGTACAGGAGAAAAGATGGATCGTTATAGTTTTGCAACATACAAGGTCCATAACCTATAAAATCTTTTACCCTCTAAGTTTTATTGCCTTATCTCTAAAATGGGAATAATGATAATACTTGTTGTATCTTACAGAGATATTATGAGAAGCAAATGAGGCAACAGGTATGAAATCACTCCACAAACTGTATAATAAAATACAAATAAAGCTGATTGCTATTAGTAAAGTTTAGGCATTAGTATTACCATAAGAAATGCCAATGACTTAATGTATAACCTACTGTCTCATTGTATATACAGGGAGAATGGAGATGAAATTACAGAAACTGCCAAAAAGAAAAATTTAAAATGGTACTTGAGAGATTATTTAATACATAGCTTCAAATTTTCTGGCAGCTGATAATAAAGTCCTTATAATATAATCATGTGTCAATGTGTTCCTCTTCTCAGTGAGAGACTAACATCTCAACTATTACTGTCAAATGCAATTTAAGACATTTTTACTTGAATCTTTAAGCACCAGGGTCTATGTGGATATTCAAAAATCAAAGACAAAATCCTGAAGAAAATCAACATCTGGGTTACTATCCCATGATCACTTGGTTATTTTCCATTAATAATGGACATTCATTTAGAACATTTGGTAAGTGTCGAGAGTTTCTTTAGAAATGATAGGCAACAACTATTTATTCATCATGGATTGCATGCTAGGTACAATGCTAACTAAGTAAGCTAAAGTATGAATCCTGTTACTAATTTTCTTAAAAATGGTAATTACAGCTGACACATTTTTATTTTTGCCACTTTCCTGACAGCTGCTAGTAATAATGATATTAACAATGGTTTATTATAAAAGTTTAATGTTTGCAAAGCACTACATTATGTTCTATTAAGCAGCAATATTTGCTCCAGTTCAAATAATATAGTTGTCTGTAAGCACTGTATAATATCAGCAACTAGAGAAAGCTTGGTAATGAATTGAATCCATCACTTTCATTACTCAAAGTCAAGGTGTTTCCTTTCTCTCTGTAGGAGTCATGTGGAAGAAAGGAAGAGAAAGTATTTAAAAGAAGTAAATAGTTTTAACCATTATGCTAGAATGCTAGAAGATCAATCAAACGAGTATAGAAATGAAGAGTATATTTTCAAAGCTGTTTCATGCCTTAGACTTTCAAAAATTAAATGCACTCTAAAGGAAATAGCAGAGCAACAAGTAAGGGCTCTTGGAAAGTTAAATCTGTATGTACATTAATAATAGTTCTTATTGAGAAAGATGGAGTTCTAAGTAAGATATAAGAAATGTTTAGTCATTGCTTTGAAGCCAGATTCACCACGTATGCATGAAGTACACTTTCCAAATGCAATAAGTTAACAGACATCAGACTTCCTCTTTTCCATCCTACTAGCTACTCATTACAAGGGAATGATTTTCTTGGCCCACCTTAATAATACTTTGATTATTAATGATTTAAAAAACAAGAACAGGACAAGATAAATAGAATATTAGCATGTATTGATGAAAAACACTCCAAGGAATCTATTTTTCTATTATTTACAATATAAGAATGTGGATAATACCTGGGTAAAGATTGTAAGCATAGCATATGCATCACTAGGAAAGAGTGGAGCACATAACAACTCAAAAAGATTTCAAGTGAAATAAATATTAAATTATATTAAGTGAATTTAAACAATATTTTCCTTTTACTTTGCATATACTCAAGCTCCAATTAACATAATTCCTAAAATATTTTAGGAATAAGTAATATAAATAATAAATATAAATAAACAAAAAAAAAATAAAAAATTAATTCCTAAAAAATAAGCATAATCCCTAAGAAAGGGGAGTGGTGATGAGATATTTAGTATTAATAACCTATGTAATCTATTTCTTATCTCTTTTTTATTATAACTTATCAAACATCTGCTATGTACCTGGCACCAAATTGATCTTTAGTTTATGATTTTTTGTGGTAATGAATAATATATATTTATACATATATACATACACACATGTATATGTATTATATATAATCACTTTTAAACCAAAAAATGCATTGCTCTAATTATTTTCATGATAGTAAAACTTCTAGGTAGTTTTGATAAAATACCCTTTCAGAAGTGTGAAGGATATGGAAATAAAATCTATCTGATACAAAAATTGGACCATTTAATTGCTTTTATAATTCTTTTCCCATTTTCAAGTAAATTGAGTTAAAATTGTATTAAGTGAATCTGACTCAAAATTAGGTTAGAAAAATGTAAAAGTAAGAAACATACCTAAAATTCAGTTAGCCTTTTCTCTAAATAACAGTCAGGAAATCTAGCAATCCTTTAAGTTTGTTATAAAAATATTTCATTCTACTCCATATATCCTTACATGCAATCTACTAAAAAAAAGACTGCTAATACATGCATCACTAGTGAGAAAAAATTAGCAATGGAGAATCAAACTACAGTGCCATAAACTAATCATTCTCTAGCTAATTAAAAAGATCAATACAAAACAATTCAATACATTTTAATATATCTGACAACTGAACACCAACATGTTTAATTAAATGAATATAATATTATAAAAATTCATAGACACAGTAGTTACACACCACAGCAACTAATCAGCAAAAAGCAAGTGGCAAAGCCAACATACATAAAGCACAAGAACACATTGAGTTGCAGCTGATTTTTGCACCTGGAGGATGCCATAATGGAAAGATCAGCAGGTCAGAAGCAAAGCCAATGATGGCATGATGCATGCAATGAGGAAACTGGAAGAAGCAAGCCACTGCAGACAGACTGTATGGTAGTTAATGTATGAAAAAGCTTACTTCATTTAGAAAGCTCACTAATTGGTCTACCGTTAAATAATCAGTTTTGTCTCCATTGCTGAAAAGAAATTTATTAGAAAAAGTAAGTTTCTGTATATGATGCTATAGTAGGTACGATTTACATGTTGACATTTGTTGATTATACTTTCTAAGCCTATTTTCTAGGTAGTTGTACATTCTTTTAAAGGCCAAAAACCCTTAATAAGAACTGTGCCCCCCATCTCTACCATGAACACCATAGCCAAGACTTTTGCTATTCTTTTTCCCTAGTAATTGTTTAAAAGCTGTTAATTCAAAAACAACATGTAAGTCATCCACTTTAGATAATTCTGAATGAATGAACTTTCCAATAACATAATAAGACTTCATACTTAAACTAGTTAGTTTACAAAACGTGTTAATAACCTAAAAGAGCAGGTTAAAATTACAGGGAGTTAGTAAAGCCAATGCAAGAAAAAAAGTTCCAGGTGCTTCCTTTAACTTATGTAAAAGTTTCTTGAAAATATGGAGTGAACTTTTACATTGATAAATTAAGGGGTGGAAACATAATTCTGACCCTGCCTGCTAATATTGGATATGGAAGTAACAGGCATGGCTGGATACTCTATTCACAATGCACTGAAATGTTGGGGCAAAACATATGAGAAAAACCTAAAATGAGAATGATACAGCTTGAGAGTCACTTTCTATAAAAAAGAACTTACATTTTCCTAAAGAGGTCCTCAATGTCAGTCCGAGGACAAATTTTTTGTGTTAGTTCATAAAACTTTTCATAAGTAAATGCTGCAGGCTCGATTTCATCATTCTGGAAAGAAATGAAGGGTGGGTTATTCACTCAGCAGTAGTTTCTCAATCAAGGTGTAATAGAAACAATGAACTGCTACCACTGGTGTCTCCAGGCCATTGTCCATGTTGACTATACCTGGCCACAACCCAATTGGTAGAACCAACAAGTGCATCTCAGCAGTGATTTTATAAGGTGTGAGAGCTAGCTCTGACAGAATATAGGTGGCCAGGCCTTTTTCTTTGCCATCTACTCAGATATGTAACTCCAGGCATCTATTGGAACTTTCTCAAAAGCACTGAAAGAAACATCAAAGAGTTGGGAGAAACTATATTCCCAAACTAGTCTTCCTGGCTGTGTAAGCCAGTGCTGCTTTATATGTGAAAAAAATTTTAAAAAGGCAAATTGAGGCCACCGCTTTTTTTCCTTTTGACAGTTTTATAAAACCAAGAGAAGGTACTTTATGAAAATAAAGAAATCTTTATTTTTCTGTTTAATTTTGAGCAAGATTTACTTAAATTGCAACACTAACATTCATTCTTTTTGTCAACAATAAGAGCTTGATTCTATATGTAAAAGGTAACAGAAAGAAATAGAAAGGGTTTTTGTGGGGAAAATCTTATGCCCTATGACACTTTGATGATTTAGCAATATCTATGATAGATATAAACTCTATTAGGCTAAATTTGCTTTTAAAATATGAGTATTTAATTAATCTTTCCATTAAACTTGATGGTTAATATTATATTTTGTAGCCAAAATGGCTTCTCTAAGCCAAAAAGATATTTTAAACTTAATTTTCTTTATGTGGTTAAGAGAACAAAAATAATAAAATAGTTATCTGTGAATTT
Organism: Myrmecobius fasciatus; assembly: GCA_023553655.1. Lineage (NCBI taxonomy): Eukaryota > Metazoa > Chordata > Mammalia > Dasyuromorphia > Myrmecobiidae > Myrmecobius > Myrmecobius fasciatus. The sequence continues at coordinate 62,854 of JAJPUD010003198.1, forward strand.
TAAAATATTTATGTTAAACCCATTAAAGTGTGCCAAAAACCAAACCAATCAATTCACATTTATGTTGTTCGCTCCTCCCCCTTTTTTCCCATGGGAAAAAGGGTGCTTGCAAAGTTAAGTGTCTGGCACAATTGACTTAATTCACAACATAATTTTATAGCTAAAATAATTAAATAATTTGACAAATGTTAAAAAAAATAAGAGACTTAGCAGTACATTATTAAAATAACTTGATAAATACCTTTCCGCTGGGAAGACCTAACTCCTTAAGTGCTTGAAAAATCACCTTTTCTGTTTTACCTGATGCAAAGGTTCTAGTAATACTACAGAAGGGGAGAAATAAAATAGAAATACTGTTACTTTCACATATTGGCATTTTTTACTTGCCAAAAAAAGCTCAATCATTTTCACTTACTCAACATACTTAATAGTAGCAACAACAATAAATAATAACAACTGATATTCACATGTTTTAAGTGTTATAACAAACCTATAATGTAGATAGAACAGGCATTGTTATGCCAACTTTATAGATAAGGAAATAGAAATGTTCTTTCTTGTAGAAGATAAAAAAAAAAAGAACAGAGAAGAATCAAAACTAAATTGAAAAAGTGATTTGACCCTATAAAAGTTACTTTCATCACTGGTTCTGCTACAAACTACCTATTTGATCTTGGACAAATATTTTCTCTCACTCAGGCTGAGCTTCCTTATTGCAAAATAAGGATGACAAGTGATCTCTAAGGACCCTTTCCTTTGCTTTGTTTTGCTTTGTTATCTCCCAGCATATACCACAATGCCTTGGACGTGGGTCAATAAATGTAGATTAAAAGATTGTTTTTGTTTTTGGTCTTTCTGTTTTTAAAAGATGAGTGGAGAGATTGGGAGAAAAAAGATGGGGAGTTAGTCAATAAATACTGATTTAATAATTACTATATGCCAAACTCCATGCTAAGTGCTAGAAATGAAAATAAAATCCTTGCTTTCAAAGAGCCCACAGTCTAATAAGGGAGACAACATGCAAACAATTATGTAGAAACAAGTTATATGCAGGACAAATAAGAGAATATTAATAGAGGGAAGGCACTAGAATTACAGGGAATCAGGAGAGTTCCAGTAGAAGGTAAGGTTTTAATTGAGACTTGAATGAAGCTAGAAAATCCAGGAGGTGAAGATATGAGGAGGGAGAGAACTTGAAGCATGGAGGGAGAGAACTTGACAGCTAATGAAAATACCCAGTGCTGAAAAATGGAGTGCAAAGTTGAGGAACAAGAAGGAAGCCAGTATCACTTAATTGCAGAGTATGTTTGTGAGAGAGAGGTGTAAAATTGAACAATTTTAAAATGTCATCTAAAAATAAAGTAAAAAAATGCTAATTTGAATTGAATTGAATTGAATCATTGAACTTACATATAACTCATTGAACTTACATAAAAAATTGTGAAGCCCTATGGTATGCAATAACACTTGAGGCACAGTCCAGTTTTATTATGTTACCAGAGAAAGGGTACTGTGCTATTTAGTGCTTTTCCATTCAACAACTACGCTATTATAAAATATCACTTGTCTTTCTAACAACACTTTGCCACAGCTTCCTTACCATAGACAAGTTTTGTATGAGTAAAATCGCCACACACTCTTAACTTTAGTGACTAATGTAGGTGAAGAGAAAACTTTATGAGTTGACACATTACTATATAAATTTCCTGATGGGTGACAGATATATAAGAAACAAATATCTTATTACAAATTCTTTGATTGAAACTTAAAATAAATTCAATATGACAATTTCAGACACTGAAATATTGTGCTCTGCTGCCAATACTGCCTGAATTGCTCAAAGGGCTTTTATTAACTAATTATAAGATCATGTACTTCAGATTATCCATCAAGAGCTTGTTAACTTTTCAAGTTTCCTTTTCATGTCTATCAACAATTTAGGCTGAAGTATTAATTTCATCTAGGAACAGTAGGCTTTACATTTAAGCCATGGAAATATCTTCTGAGTATGAAAGGGTTTTTAATGACCTCTACCAAGTTCCCACCCTTTCATAAAGCTCAGACATTCATGCTGAGAGGATGGCAAACTCCTATTGTAAGCACTAACAGCCTATTAATGTTAGTGAATGTGAGTAGACACTTCACTTCTAGACTGATTTGCTAAAATAGATGGAGAGAAATAAGCTTTAGGTAGATTTATTCAGCATTCATAGAAAGTTTTCCTCTTTCCAATGGGCTCCAAAGATTTTCCCAAGAGGTTAATTTTAATAATAAATCAGTGGGAAGATTATAGCAGTTTGTTCTCATTTATAGATTAGAGGAAGTGTCACTTATAGTGTAGTGTATCTTTATGATACAAAGAAATTAGGCACCAGAACACATTTCTAAATGCAATGTTGCCAAAATTCCAAAATTCCCCAAATTGTTCTCACATTAGTGGATATGTCTTTTAATTCAATTTGTTGTGGGAAAATTAAATTTACGTGGACTTCCAAACATTTAATGTGTGTTTTAGCTACTAAAGAGAATTTTGAGACCCCTCCCCCCCATCAGCATAGGATCCCATATTTAGATTAGGAAGGGACTGTTGAGGCCATCCATCTAACTTCAATGTTTTCATTTCATTGCTGAGGAAACCGAATCCCCAAAAGATCATGATTTGTCCAAGGTCATACAGCTAGCAAGTGGAAAATCTAGAATCGGAATCTGGAATTTTGACCCCCAAATCCTGTTTTTCATATTTTTCACTGTACCATACTGCCTTGATTAGGGAATCTTAACATCTTCTATGATTGGACACTAACCATCAAATGGTTTGATAACTCTTGCCAACATTAATAAAATCTTAAATCCTAGATTTTATAACTAAACTGAGATAATGCTGAACATGCTGCCTTTGTCTAATTGGTTAGACGTCAGCTCTTCAATCAACAGCCATTTATTAAGGTATTAGATGCCTAGGTGGTAGGGATAAAAATACAAAAGAGAAACTAATCTATTCTTACTCTACTGGGTTTACACATTACTGGATTAGATATCACACATCATATTTGTAGAAATATGGCATTAGTTTTTATGAAGCCATAGGATATTAATGTATACCAAGAGGGAACACTATAAAACAAGCTCTGGAGAGGGGATAACAGGGCACCTCTTCTGCTTTGGCAACAAGTGTGCTCTACACTGCCATCTTTTTTGTTAGGTCTACCTTAAGGTAATGCAAGTAAAAAAAAAAAAACAAAAAACAAAAAACTAGAGGCAAATGGCAGAAGTGTTAATTGTGCTACATTCCTCAAATCATTCCTCAGCTCCTGGCTCTCACTCTTTCCTCAAATTCAGTTTAAGACTGGGGAAAGGTAGAGCTAAAGAGTGAAGATAGAAGGCAAGTAGAAACAAAAAGTACCAACTATGAATATAGAGAGATAGAAACAAAGACATAGCTAAAGGCAGAGATCCAGATAGACAGTGACAGAAAAAGTAGACTAAAAAAAACATTGTTTATGACTTCTAAGTAAAGACTAAAAGATAAATTAGAAACAAGATTTCATTATTCTTTAATTTGTCACTCATCTGAACCATGAAATCTGTTCAACTGTGCCATTAGTGTGTAGCTATCCCTAATCAATATCATGATTCTGAGTATCAGCTCTTGTGAAAATTATGTAAACCATATTAATATTTGCATTTAAAGTCTTAAAAATTGGTGCTGTATAAGTATTTATTTTTCATATCTATTATAGCATTCACTAAAATTTCCACCAAGCTCTTGGCAGATTGCACACCGGAAAATCCATCCACAATTTCTGGCTTTGTAAAAATCTTCCATCAACTCTAATAAACTCTTTTCTCCTGCCTCTTTTCTCCACCCACAAGGAACAGATGTCCTATGTCAAGCACCTGTTAATATTGGCATGAGCAGTTCATCAGAATCCATGAGCCAAAATTACAAAGGTCTGTTGTAGATGTCAAAATACCTTAGTTATTTCCTTTAAAAAAGATAATAATGATTTTGTATGGGAATAGCCCAGAAAAAAAAGGCATAAATCACAAAAGTCTCTAGACCCTGTACAGCCATGAAAGTGCATAGGATATATGTTACCAATGAAACCATAGTAGTTAGTTTAGGAAGTGTTCTGATCACAACCTATTCAAATAAGGACTATTTGGGAATAGGACTATTCACTTTTGTTCATGTCCTAGAACAAACCTGGTTTTAGAAGCTGTATACATTTAGTAAGTGCCTAATGTTGCTTAAGTTGCATTTCTGAACTTTACAATATAATTTCCCTTTCCAAAGTTTAGACAAGTATTTCAATATTGATTTTAAATAAAAAATGAATTGCGTATTTCATAGTAGATCCGGGATGCTAGGATATACTAAACAATTAAACTGCCTTAAGTCAAATGGACAAATTATTTTGAATAAAATAAAAATTAACTGAAGTGTTCTCAAAAAATCATTAAATATGAGTTTTTTTTAAAAAAAACTTTTAAACTAGGCATAAAACATCTACTTACAAATTGAGTAGAATAGAAAATTAAGGCACATTTGTCAAGCAAGAAATTTATTGCAAGATGAGAATTTGAAAGAAGTTTTAAAAAGCACTCAAATAGTATTCCTTTCTTTGCACTTCCCCTACTTTTCCTCTCTATTTCTTCACTAAAATCATTCCCCCTTATAAGTCCATCCTTTATCATTCCTACCTAAAGCCTCATTGTAGTTTGGAGGTAATCTGGAGTACTGCAAGTAGAATACAAATGTGAACATTTGAACTAAAAAGGATTTGAGTATACTCAGCAAGAGATTCAATATCTTTAATTCTAGGAACATCCCTATATAATTTCAGAGAGGATCAATGCCAGAAGGTCTGAAAACAATTTCTTGCAACATGACAATTCATAAATATCACCTGCTAAGGCAGAGAAAGGTGCCATTCCACATGGGAGGGCAAAGTATTTTTAAAAGCAAATAGAAGATCATTTGAGTACTTTAATATTACAATTTAGTATGAAAGCTAGTTCATGTTACTAAACTACTCGGAAGTAAAAACATGAAAGGATGTTAATGTAATTCTTATACATTTTTTTTTAAATTAAAGGTTGGTCCTTTGACTTAGTGATTCTACTGCCATGTATATATCTCAAGGAATAATACAATATTGTAAAGAAACAATGAATATGAAGAATACAGAGAGCATACAATAACAAACCAATGCAAAATGAATTAAGGACAATTAGAAAAATAATATATGAAATGATCAGAATAATTCAAGAGGAAAGAAAAATAACCAAAATTGAAAATGAATGATGTGTAATTAGAAAAGCCAAATTTGGTCCTGATGAAGAAACATCTTCTTTCCTTTTTTGTAGAGGTCAGAGATTATGCCCATAGGATTGCTTCATTTACTATTGTTTACAATGAATATGTAGGTTAATTTTACTATGCTCCTTTTTCTCTTTTTTAATATCCCTTTTTCATAATTATATTTTTCTAGATGGAAGTTATATGTTGGCAAGTGGAATTAGTGAAGCTGGTGTGTTAAAAACACATGTGTATGTATATATGCATATATGTGAATGCATATATATGTATGTATGTATGTAAAATATTTAAATTTAAGGTTTAAGACTGTATATGCACAGCCTCAATAGAAATGGGGTCAAGCAATATTGGCAGAGGTTTAGGAAAAAACAATAGAGTCCTATTATTGGTGGCATTATGGAAGAGAATGGAGTAAGTTCGTCCCAAATCGAGTTGTATCAAAAGGGTCTAGAAGTAGAGAGGGGTAATAATTGCCTTGAGCAAAATAAAAGGCAAATAATGCCCAATCTGATTTGCTCTTCCATTAACTGCAACACCTCAGATAAGTAATTTGATCTTACTGAATGTGTCTTAATTTGAAAAATGATTACTTCAGTTTTGATGATTGCTAAATTCCTTTCCAACAAAGATTCTATCACTGCCTGTTCCTATTCACCCCCAGAAATGAATCTTCTAGTTAAGGGCTAAATTACATAAGGAAACGGATAGTATTATGGGTTAGAAAATTTTTTTGGTAAATTATTTTATTCAACAAAACAATAAAGTATAGGAATTTGGGAAGATCTAGGATTGCAGAGTCTTTTTGAACTTGCATATGTCATGGGCTTTTTTATTCAATACAAGCTGAGAAAACTACAGCTAGCTTTATGGGAACCATATAGATGTGAAATTTTATTACAAACATATTGAAATGCATCAAAACACTAATCTTGAAAATTAAGTTTTATATGTTTAATAGTGTGTTAGTTTTTCCACAGTGAACAGACATGTAAATTTTAAGATTTTGAAACTATTATTCTTTATTCCATTTGCTATCAAAAAGCTCATCAGTAAAAACTGAGCCAGCTCTAGAATTTTCCTCCCAGTAAGTTATCTTGAATTACATATTATTTGAGAAAACTATGAGAAGAGTTAATGTGTTTCATGGGTAAGAGTCAATTCTAGGATTTGAAATAAAAAATATTACTCTGGAATGGAGTTGTCCTGGACCCAAACAATTTTATATCTATCAATTTGTTCTTAAAAATAAATTAAGAAAAAAGATGCTCAAATGATTCAGATCAGAGCTACTTCTAACATCCAAACTCATACCTCCACTACTACTTTCAAACTCATTGTAGACAAAAAGGTAAATACTTCTCATGCTGATGAATTTTTTAAAAGCTCAAAATCCTATTAAACCTAGTTCTTTGAAGTTTGAAATGAAGACATTTTCCCGTCTTCCTCATTTCAGTAGTTTGTACTTTACTCTTCCATTTTAGTCTGAAGATAACATTCTTGAAAGAAGAATAGAATGGATTTTCATAAGAATTTTTTTGTGATAAAGTATATAAATAGGAGATGGTTTTGAGTTGATCTAATTTGCTAGAGAAAAAAGTGAAACTATATATTTACCCATTCTATACTTACTCTCAAAATTACCTTACTTTAAAGAAGCACCTGTGGAGTCCATCTATTTTATACTATCGTTTTTGTTTCTTTGATTTTTGGAGGGACCTTGTGTTTGTATGTAATTATATCAAATATTTCCGTAGTAATCAACAACAAGAGAATATAGGAAATATGCTTAATATGACCAAAAGAGGAAACAGCATCTTCTGACTCTTCCCAGTTTTTACTGGGTTATAATAATCGTGGAAATGGCATATTTATTGGAGATATCATGCTACTGATGGTAAGAAAATTCCTTGCCAATATACACGAATAGCATTAAATTCCTAGGGGATACTTGAGAATTCTATTGTTTCCTCTTTGTGTTGAAGAGTTAAAGAAAAAAGTCTAAGTCCTATTACATTTAGTTCTTTGAAGTTTGAAATGAAGCCAGATTTTTCCATGTTCCTTATTTCATTAAAATTTTAACTTTGTCCATTCTGGACTGAAGATAAAATTTTAGAAAAAAGAGCAGAGTGTATTTTCATAAGAATTTTTTGTGATAAAGCATTTTTAAGAAACTGAATATATTATGAATGTAGTTATTTAAATGAATATTCAATTATTATTTTAGATAAATCAATTTTAAAAGTATTAACACAATGCTTTCTCTGTGATTAACAAGAGTTAAATAAAAATAGTAAGATAGATGCCATGCATAAATTACTTACTCACCTCCTAACTGGAATTTTACCATTTGTGTTCGTCATAAATGCCAATTTCATCCAGCTGAAATCCAGAAAAAAAGTTTAATTGTGTTGTTGTTTTTTTGGGGGATTGATCTCAATATATTTAATCTTGTGTTATTATGAAAGATAAACTAAAAATAATTTAATACTTATTCAAAGAAATACATATGCTTTGAAACTGAAAAATTAAAACTGCATCCTAAATTAATTGGAAAATTTATCATTGTTATTAAACAACTTTTATGATTAGAATCTGATAAGTAGTTTGTCATTTTCTTGGAGTTTTCTATTTTATCATACCAATGAAGATTATAGCTACAATTGAGCAGTTAAGCTCTAGCATTAAACTGACTTCTTTATAGAGTTTCCTAGTTCTGCTAGCTAGGATGGCTGCAAATCTCTGTCATATGCCATTGTCAGAATAGTAGAATATCCTTGATTTTCTGTAATGAGAAACCTTACTCAGCTTGGCAGCTTATGAATAGAGAATGGAAGGAGGAGGGTGACATAAGATTGAGAGGGCAAAGGGCCAAGGGATTGGTCTTACTCAGTCCTTGTCAAACAAGAAGGTGCTAGCAATGTAGATTCTGATAGTTATTCTTTTTCCAGCTCCAATTTCCCATTATTTGCAAGTAAAAAAAGAGCTGGTTGTATCAAAAGACCTGTTCCTAGGTGTTCATCAGAAGGGACTAGAAAAAGTCTACATATGTACAAAAAGCTGTAAGAAATTACTAGGAAATTCTGGGCAAGTGAACTTTCTAGCTGTTCTCTAGTCACTGAACATTACCCCATTCTCAAGGCTACATAGAAGTGCTTGGGCTACATAAAAAAAAAAAAAAAAAGTTTATGTGAAAACATAACCTTTTAATGCTAAAATATAGCCACTTTAACTCCACTTTCATGGTTTAGGTCTAAATAGAGAAAGGGAACAGGACTCAGGTTAGATATAAAACATAATCTTATTTCTAACTTTGACCATTTATTTGATGACAACCAAAGGTCTATGCATCTTTCCATCTCTCTCTCTCTCTCTTTTTCTCTCTCTCTCTTTCTCTCTCTCTCTCTTTCTCTCTCTCTCTTTCTCTCTCTCTCTCTCTCTTTCTCTCCTCTCTCTTCTCTCTCTGTCTTTCAATATGTTTACATACATACACATACACACATATATGCATATATATACAACACATATGTATATGATAGATAAAATTCTCAGTTTTTAAAAGAACCAGAGAAGGTACTCACTGTTTCTTCAGGCATGTCATTGGACTAACGTTGTTAGCTCTAAAATTATGTATGATGGCTCTTAACCCTTCTACCCATTGCTGGAAGAAAAAGAAAAAGAAAAAGAAAAAGAAAATGAACTTAATAAGGGAATCCAAGATGAAAAAAATTAAGCGATTTAATGATTCCTAATAGATTTTTATCTACTTTGCAGAAACTAACTTAAATAACACTTCTGCAATCCTTTCCTCTAACTTCTTTTTTTTAAATTACACTTTCATATTTTATTCTTTAATAAACAAAGGTTATAGTTTTCATTCTTTCCAGGCAGCTAAATGTGGCATCTGTAGTATCATTAAACAGCAGGTTGGCAACAATGGGAAGCTGGCCTCTGAAAGATTTATTAGCTCCTCTCTTTACAACTTGAATAAATACAAGCCCTTCTTTCTTTAGCTGCTGGCAATCTTAGTAATTCCTAAACAATATTATACAACAAGTGATGACATATTTAAGCATTCCCAGTTTAAAAAATGAATAATCTCTTGAAATAAAGAGGCAGACTAACTTTGTTATAGGATTTCATCCTAATCTAGCAGTCTGCTGCCCAGTCTACCTGCCTTTCTTTACCAGGAGAGCCTTAAAATGAAAAATATTCCACTGATCATGAGGATGCCTAGGAGTTAAAGTGAGTGCTTACATATTTTCTGTATAAGGATTTAGACCTCAGTAGCAGGTTAGCCATTACCTCAGAGATTTACAAAGAAAACAGTGGAAAGGTTATGTATGGCCTTAAAGGGATTTTGATCTATGTAGACCATTATACTAGTAAGTGCCAATCCAGGAGTCAAGGCCAACATTTGCCTTTAGGCTTATGCACATGGCTCCTATTGACGTCAAAGGAAGCCACACATGTGAGCTCTGGGAAAGAATATAACCCTTACTAAAATGTTATTTAGTCAAATGGATATATGATTTATGGATTAAATGGATCATGGCCCAAACCCATGGAGATCGTTTTCAATGGTACACAGTATGAATGGTCATTATTCTTCTTAAACAAGGGGGAAAAGTTTTGAATCTATTATAACTTGAAAAATATAAATTATATGCGCATTTATAACTAAGATTTCTTAGCCCCTAAGAGAGTTATTGGAAAAACCATGAAGGAGGAGGTGAAGCAATTGCATAGAAAAATACTGTTTCCTCCTTCCTCTGTCCTCCCTCCTCCCTCCTCCTCCTCCACCTCTTTTTCTTCTTCTTCTTCCTTCTTCCTTCTTCCTTCTTCTTCTTCTTCTTCTTCTTCTTCTTCTTCTTCTTCTTCTTCTCTCCTCTCTCTTCTCTCTCCCCCTTTCTCTTTCTCCTTTCTTTTTCTTTCCAACATTTCACTACCAGAAGAATTTTGAGGGGAGACAAGGGACATACAGGAACTATTTTGTTCTGATCACACATTAGGAACTACATTAGGAACACCTTGAGAATCTTAAATGACAACTCAAAAGTCATGGTGTGTCGACAAGGAAATACTCGTGCTAAACAGGATGAAGAGCCTGAACAAACCATGTACAATCATTTGGATTATGAGTAGAAAAAATAAACAAAAGGCAAAACAACCTCAAGGTGTTTATCATCAGACTTCACTTCCTATGTCAAACTCAGTATGAAAAACATTTTACTTGGGACCAGCGAGTACTTCCTTATTGATTTCACTAACCACAGGTCCATGAAGCTTCTCTACATTCGATATAAAAAAACCTACATAATCTGTTCAGTAGTAAAAGGGAAGTATTTTTTCTTAATTTAGAGGTATGGTACAGCTTCCCAAACTAAAATAAATAAATCTGCTAATTTCTTTTTCCAATATTCCAAGTTTGGGGTTCATTCATTTATTCTTTCTGTTCCTTGTAATTTAGCCACTTATATCATGAGCAGGTAGGTGATGCAGTGGGTAGATATTAGGTTTTGAGTGAGGAACACTCATCTCCCTGAGTTCAAATTTGACCTCAGATACTTAATGTGTGTCCCTGAGCAAATCATTTAACCCCATTGGCCTCAATTTCCTGATCTATAAAATGAACTAGAGAAGGACATGGAAAACCATTCCGGTATTTTTGCCAAGAAAACCTCAAATGGCACGACAAAGAGTCTGACGTGACGTGAAAACAACATGTTAGTTAACATTCAAATGACAAAGAAGTTAGGTTTTGAATGTGCTTTTAAAAAATCTTACAATCACAGAACTACAGTGGTCAGAGGACCTTAGTGGTCATATATTCCATTTTCTAAATAAAAAAGAATTATCCTTACAACTTAACTGATAAATGATTTTCCAGATTTTGTTTTAAAACTACCCACAAGGGGGAAACCATTCCCTCCCAAAGCATCCCATCCTGCTTTTGGATAGCTTGAATTGTTGGTAAAAATATTTCCAATATTTAAGCCAAATTTACCTCTTTATAGTTAACATCGATTGCTGTTAGTTCTGCCCTTCTGGTGCCAAACAGAATAAATCTAATTCTTTCTTTCAGTTTTTCAAAAATTTGAAAACAGTTAGCTACCTTCCCTCATTTTTCCTCCCAAAAAACTTTTCTAACTATTCTATGAACTATACCTATGAAATCTAATTCATTCTAAAGTGATTAGAGAATCTTAAAACTTTTATATCTGGAAGAGGTTTTAGAGATCTTTTAATTCAATCATGTCTCCTGTACTTTGTGGCTAAGAAGGATATAACAAGATGAACATCAATATTCTGAAGATATAGGGTCCTATTGATCTGATTCAACCTTTTCATTTTATAAATATAGTTAGTTAAACAAATATTTGTTAAATGCTACTGTATGCAATATGCCCCTGCCAAGCATTGGGTATGCAAAAATGAAATCATATACTCAACTGATGAAACTGCAACCCAGAGAAGTGACTTAAGGTTGATCAGCAAGTAGATTATATCAGAACCAATAAAAAGATCTTAGAACAAGAAAACCAGCTGGACTGTTTGTGAAGTTCTCTTTTGTTTAGCTCATGTTATTTGGACTTTAACCTTATCATGACTATCATAATGTATTCAATTTATCCTAATTGTAGTACCCACCCCCAACTCTTGTCAAATGAATATGAAACCTAATTCAGGAAATAAATAATAGTGAAAACTTAACAAATTATTTGATTCTTTTCTTTTTCTTTTTTTTTTCTCTTTTCAAAAATAATCTGGTGAAATGCCAGCAGATGTCAGTAGAATCCTAGTACTTAGTGCCAATATCATACTCTAGTGAAAAGAATAACGAACAATTTTCACTTTCTGGATTCACAGAAACATGAAATTTTCACACAGATGTCACTTTGGAATTTCTGAAAATAATCAAGGATGTGAATCACCTGCATTCTCAGAATGTTTCAATGGAATGTTATAGAAACCTCTGCATGGCACATGACTTATACAATTAGTCCTAAAAGGTGATAGGTATTCACATCTGCAGGAGAGTGATGCTATATTAATAGAAAATCTAAGCAGGGTTGAGTAGTTGGCTTCTGACTTTGATCAGGATGAGTGAAATAGAAGGCTAAGACATAACCTAGTCAATTCAGATGATATAGATCAGTGAAATAATTTATATGGGGAAAAACTGCTCTTTTCCTCTCACAAATTAGGTTTTTGGTCTAAATTATCTTTCTGTTTCTGCTTTCCACTTAACTTTCTTTGCACAAGCATAGACTTATCAGACATATCTTATTAATCCTCATTAACACCTCCAAGAATTGGCTATGTTTTGTTCCTTGTGTTATCAGAGTAATTCTTTCCTCGTTCCTTTTTCTAATCAAATTAACTAAAGGCTTATCTGCTTCTGTTTTATGGGAGAGTTCATCCCATTCACAATCATAATTAAAATAACTAATTCTATCAGAGTAATTCTTATGATAAATAGCACTAACAAGATTTAAACAAAATTACTGAAATCTGTTGTCTTATTTGGACTTCCCATACCAAGATGATTTTGGGTTTTTTATATATCCATTCATTTAACAAACATGCACAAATCATATCATGTAGGCAGAACACCATTAAATAGAGGAAATTTGGAGTTTAAATAAAAGTAACACATTTACAGAGTGTCTCAAAATCTTAGTGGAGTTTTTAAGCTACTATAATTTAAATAGGTTCAGTAGTTTAAAATCACACTAATACTTTTGGGACATCTTATATATAGGTTTAAGGCTTATAAAATGCTTTCTTCACAAAAAAAAAAAAGTCTTTGAAGGGTTAATTCAAGTAACCTTTTCAGATGGGAAGACTGAGGTCATGAGAGATTAAAGGATTTGCTGAAGGTCACATTTTTAATATCTATTATTATTGGACTATAATTCAGGTCTTTGGTATGAAATCTAGTGCTCTTTCTATGACACTGGCACAAATTTTCTCATGGACCTTACAACCTACTAGAAGGAAAAGATTCAAACACATGCAGCTACAATTAACAATGATTATTTTTTTAAGATCTGTGGGAAAAGATTATTAATGACTTGGAGAATTGTAGATTTTTGAAGGTCTCATTCGGGTTATTGTTTTTTGTGTTGGTAGGATTTAACAGTCAGAAAGAAAATAGGATTTGGCCATTCCATTTGTATCTAAGTGATAAGATAGCTAAGATTCAGTTTTTTAAAAAGTCATTTGTAATAGCATGCTTTTGGTAGGACTTAAATTCAAGGCACATAAGAATTCAGCTATTTCATAATTAAAAATAGAATTTAGCAATGTTGGTGATGTTTTTTGTTTTCTGAATTGTACAGTGGCTTCCAACCTCTAAGAAAAGAAAGTCATGGGATCCTAATTTGGAGCCTTCATGAATTCTGAACTTTGCTCACAGCATATACCCTGCTAGATTGTATACTTATTGAAAACAAGAGCTATCTTTTGAGGAACAAGTATGATGCATTCTGTGCATAGTATGTTTGTTGGATGAATGAGCAAATTTAAGCAATCAGATTCATGTTTCTTTGACATTAGAAAGTGGCTAGAAGGAAAGGAAAAAAGAATGAAAGGTTGAAATGGATTAAAAACTGTTTCCAAGATTTTCTCTTATAGTCCTTGCTGCAGCAGGCTGTAAGATTCTTGTAGCACTTTCAATCCTAACTTTTCCCACTGTGGTTAGATAATGTATATATGAGTAACAAATTCTGGTCTGGCGTTCTGGGTAACTCCCTTTGCTATTTCCTGTGTAGCAGCTCAGGGAATCATGTTACTAGAGAAGGTCCATAAATTGCCTTCTATGTGCCCTATGCCTTATAGATAATTAAAAGAGCCGGACTTGGAGTCTGGTAGGTTCAAATGCTGCCTCTGATATACACTGGCTGTGAGACTGCAGGCTTAACCTCTGAGTGCCCTAAGCATCTAAGACCAGAAACCTGGGGACAAGATGCCAATATGCATTAGTTGTTCCCCAATCCTGGAAATTGTGATGCCAATTAAACAACTAGTCTAGAGGTAGGGAGGTGCCTAAGATCACACAACCCTAGTGTCTGAAACCTCAGTGGTTTTATCCATGGTACCACCTAGTTGACTCGAGATTTTCAATGATGGGTACTTCAAAAAAGGATTTTCATTTAACATCATCAAGAACACCTATACTCAACTTTTCCAGTAGAATCGTTCAAATGTCCACATGAAGTAAATATTGAGGGGCCATAAGATTCCATCTCTTTGCCTTGTCAGTCATGATCATTACAGAAGGGATGGAATAAAGATCCTGTTTCATTTGTCGGATCTATGCAGCTCTCCACAGGCCATAGCTGACTAACTAGAACTAAGTTTTAGGCATGAGAAAGATAGCTTACACCCACATTATTGCATTATTTTGTGATGAAGCAGGCCTATTTTAACTTGTTTCCAATGTATGAGGTTAACATTTGGCAAATTCTGAGAAATGCAGCCATTTTTTAAAAACCCAGGACACATAAAATTGAAATAATTCTTAAAAGGTTTTCAAACTAAGTATTACCTATTGGCTGACCACAGTGCTGGTATTTTAGGTGGACCTATTCCACTGTTGGAAGGTGGAATCATTCCTTGCATATAATTTCTCAAAAGCCATGAGTGGTCAGGGAGAAGTGTACTGGACAAAGCCATGGATTTGACTCAGAAATCCTGGGTTCTGCAACCTAAGGCAAGTAATCTAACCTGCTCTATACTCAGGCTCCTCATCTGAAAAAATGAAGGGGTTGGACTAGATAGCTTTTAAAATATCTTCCATCTTTGACCTACTTCACAGGATTATTTCAAGAAAATGACTTTTTAAACTTCTTGATTTTGTTGTTGTTCAGTCGTTGTTATAGACAACTCTTCATGATTTCATATAGGGTTTTCTTAGCAAAAGTACTGCACTAGTTTGCAATTTTCTTTTCCAGTGATTAAGGCAAATAGAGTTAATTGGCTTGCCCAGGATTACTCAGCTATTAAGTGTCTGAGGCCAAATTTGAATTCAGGTTTTTCTGATTTCCAGACCCAGTACATTATTCACTGAACAACCCATCTGTTTCTTTTTGAACTTTTAAGAGTTATATAAATGTGAAGAATTAATATTATTTTTAAGAGTTACTTTTGCTGATGAGCCAAGATTTTTTCCCATATGGCATATAATTTGTATAAGAACTAAATGAACAATGTTCAATATGTGGATGAGGAAACTGAAGTTCGATTTAAGAAAATAATTTCATCTAAATCAGTTTAATACATAGAAAGTTCACATATACATTTAGTCTTGACTGGGTTCTTTATACACCTGTGATATATTCTCATTATCTGACAGCATGGAGAATTTACAATTTTAATGTTCAGGATGAAGCATGGTTCTGATCCTGTTCTTCCTCTACCCAGGAAAATTCATTGAGCTATAAGGGTCATTTTACAGAGAAATGAAGGTCACAAAAATAGTAAGAGCTGGGTTCAGAATCTGAATCTTGGGCTTTTAACTCCACACCTGCCACATTGTTTCTTCATTGTTCATTCTAAGATAAAAACCAAACTCCTTAGGCCAGGATTTAAAGCAATTCACAATTTGTCCTGGCTTTGCTTTATAGGCTTGCTGTACACTCGCACTCCAAATACACTAGAATCCATCTAAACAGTTCTAATTATCATTTCTTGAACTTGGCCTTCTTTATGTTGTTCAGTTGTGTCCAGCTCTTCATGAACCCATTGGGTTTTTCTTGGCAAAGATACTGGAGTGGTTTGATATGTCCTTCTCCAGCTCATTTTGCAGATGAGGAAACTGAAGAAGAATTAAATGACTTGTCCAGGATCACATGGCTACTAAGTGTCTAAGGCTGGTTTTGAATTCCTGAGTTCACTTTATTCACTGAATCATTTTGCTGCTCGTAAGTCTGAAATTTTGACCTCTTCCTCTTAAAACAACTAGTATAAGACTGATTTCAAAGATACCATACCTCTTGGAAAAACATTATCATCATCTCAGTGCTCCTTTACCCTTTTTATCATCATTGGTGCTAGCAATTACATAGCATTTTAGAGATATTTTTATTTGATCCTCACAACAATCCTGCATGGTAAATGTCATTATCCCCATTTTTCAGGAAATGAGGCACAGAGAGATTAAATGGCATATCCAGAGTCACATAGATGGTGAAGGTCTGAGATATGATTTGAACTAAGATCTTTCTGACTTAGACCTACAGTTGTTTATATGCTATGTTTCTCTAGTAGCATTTTCCTTATAGACAGATTTTTTTTTGGTGGTGGAATCTATAACACTGTACCTTGTATGTAGCAGATGTAATAAAGGCTTGTTGGATTGGACTGTATTATTTTTTTCTGAATCAGTCAAAAAATCCATTCTCAAAATGAGTTAGACATAAAAAGCTAAGTTTTTGCAAAAATCAGAAGCAACTTGTAGATCAACACATATACAAGAAAAAAGACAGCAGATCACCTCAGAAAAGTCAGGTTTATAAATCTAAGAGTAAAGAGTAAACGAATGGAGAACTGATTTTAAAACCAAGGGGACCAAAAACTAAATTACTTCATTAAAATCAGGGCTTTAATTGGGAAAAACCATAGGAAAGTGTCAAATTCTTCAGTACTAGAACACAATATCCACTCTCACAAACTTTGTAAAATTGAAACTGAAAATTTGAAAGAAGACAAATAAAAATATCTTTATTTTCCTGATTCTATGCTAATACTTTTTCCAATCAATTGATAAATCAACATTTATTTAGCACACTATGTGCCAGATAAGAAGGAAGGTGAAATCTTTTTTTATTATTTATTCATTTATTTATTTTTTTACTAGACAATGCCCACAGGTGACAAAACAATGAAGGGAGATGAATACCTCATTAGGATTGCTATTCTCCACCAGTAACAACAACAACAAATGTTTGGCCAGAGAGTAAGCTGGTAGATATAGGAATGGATATTATACTGCCATAAATGGGCAAACTTGGTTAAACATCTCACCAAACTAATAATGCTCATAGATTTTGGGGCAAAATACACAATGATAATCAAAACAATATGTCCTGAGATTCAAAATTGGAAAAGAATTTGCGATTATTCAGTCCAATCCCCTTATTTTACAGACAAGGAAATTGAAAATTTAACCAATGATATTGAATTTCCCAGAGTTACTCATTCTCCTGGGCCCTTTTAGAGCATTTGGCAATATTACCAACAGTGGCCTTCTGGATATCATTTTGCCTTATTTCTTGCAAAGCTATATTCTCTTGATTCTCCTTTTAAATAAAAGGACTCAATGCTTCTCTTCTGTGTGTTTCATATGATACTTTTTCTTGCCCTTTAATATTTATTTCACTTCTGTACTTTGGTTTCTTGATCTGTAAATTGGAATTGCATAGTATCTTCCTCATAAGACATTAAGAAAAATGCTTTGTAAGGTATAAAGTGTAAAATTAATCCAAACTATTATTCTCATAAAGGTTAAACTGAGCCTTATTTTATTTTCCTATACTCCATTCTTTGAAGATCTCATTAACTCACACAATTTCAACTATTATTTCTATATAGATGACTCTCAAATCTTTTTTAAGGACCCCTGATCTTTCCATTAAGTTTCTTTCAAATACACACATTAATCTACCTGCAGGACATCTCCACTGCTTATCCTATCAGAAACTGAAAATCAACATATTAAAAACAGAACTAATTATTTTCCCCCTCCAAGTCTGCTCCCTCTTTGGCTTTTCAATTTCTGATGCTGTTGTCATTCATTTGGGTTACAGCTGAAATCCTTTTTCTTTCCATCAACAGCATTCTATTTTTCCAAATACAGATAGTTCTCCTCAAAAGTGTTTTGCTTCTGACTATCCTTTTCCCTAATATGTTGTCCCTTCTAACAACATGCCCTTTTCTCATATCCCCTTCTTCTTTCCTGAAGAATAAAATAGACCTTTATACATAATTGAGTGTGTACATTATTTCCTTTTTGAGTCAATTCTGATGAGAGTAAAGCTCTAATAATTTATACCATTCCCTCACTTCCTTTCCTTTCCTCCCAGTACATTCCTCTTTCAACACTTGATTTTATTTTTTAGATATTATCCTTTCAGATTTAATTCATAACTGTACTCTCTGTCTATACATACTCCCTGTAATTGCCTTAATAATGAGAAAATTCTTATAAATATCCTCTCGTATAGGAATGTAAACAGATTAATCTTATTAGTTACATTATATAATTTCTCTTTCCTACTTATCCCCTTATGCTTCTCCTGTGACCTGTATCTAAAAGTTAAATTTTCTATTCAGCTCTGGTCTTTTCAGCATGAATGTTTGAAAGCCCTCCATTTCATTGAATATACTCCTTTTCCCCTGAAGGATTATATTCAGTTTTGTTGAGTAGATGATTCTTGGTTGTAATCCTAGACCCTTTGTTCTCTTCCAAGTCCTCTAATCTTTAACATAGAAGCTGCTCAATTTTGTGTTATCCTAACTGTAGTTAGACTCTGTTTGGATTGCTTTTTTCTAGATGTTTATGCTATTTTCTCTGGAGTTCTGGAATTTGGTTATAATATTCCTGGGAGTTTTCATCTTGGGATTTCTTTTAGGAAATAATTAGCAATTTTTTTTTTTTTTTTGCTGAGGCAATTGGGGTTAAGTGACTTGCCGAGGGTCACACAGCTAGGAAGTATTAATTGTCTGATGCCAGATTTGAACTCAGATCTTGACTTCAGGGATGGTGCTCTATCTACTGCACTACCTAGCTGACCCAACAAATTCTTTTTGTTTCTATTTTATCATCTGGATTCTAGAATATCAGGACATTTTTCCTTGAAAATTACTTGAAATATTATGTCTAGGCTCTTTTTTTGATCATGGCTTTCAGATAGTCAATAATTTTAAAATTATTTCTCCTAAATCTATTTTTTTCAGGTCAATTGTTTTTCCAATGAGATATTTCACATTCTTTTCTATTGTTTCATCCTTTTGGTTTTGTTTTATTGTTTCTTGATTTCTTATAAAATCATTTGCTTCTATTTGCTCAAATTTAGTTTTTAAGGAATTATTTTCCTCAGTCAGCTTTTGGGCTTCCTTTTCCATTTGGCCAATTTTGCTTTTTTTTTTTTAAGGCAATCTTCTTCTCATTGACTTTTTGTATGTCCTTTTTTCATCATTCTCATTTCTCTTCCCATTTTCCTTGTATCTCTTTTACTTGATTTTCAAAATCCATTTTGAGCTTTTCCATGGCCTGAGATAAATTCTTATTTTTCTTGGAGGTTTTCAATGTAGGTGCTTTGATTTTGTCATCTTCTTCTGAGTATGTGTTTGATCTTCCCTGTCACCATAATAACTTTCAGTGGTCAGAAACTTTTTGTTTTGTCTGATTATTTTCCTAGTCTATTACTCAGCTTTTAACTCTTTGTTAAAGTAAGGCTGTGTTTCCAAGGTAGAGGGTGCAATGTCCCAAGGTTTAAGAGTTTTGTGCAGCTGTTTTTAGAGATTCTTCTAGGTTTCTATTAAGTTTTCAATTCTTTCAAAGTGGTATGATCCAAGGAGAAGTGTGTTTCCTATTCTCCTGGCCTGTGGTCTGGTTTATGAATGACCACAAGCACATTTTTCTGCCCTGAAATTGTGAGGAGAGTCCCTGATCCACTCTGGCTGTTAGTTTTACTGTACTAGTGCTCCTCCTCATCTTGGCACTGTGATCTAGGAATGCATCCCAGATCTCAATATGGGTAAAGCAACAAGGTCTGCTTCAATTCTAGCAAAGAGACTCCTAAAATCTCCTTTTGATCAGCTGTTCAATCTCCTTATTTTCTGTAGGCTGAGACTGCTGGAAGATGCTACTGCTGTATCTGCTGATGATTCAGTAGCTCTTATAGCTCCAATACCTGCTTGTGGTTTGCTGGGGTTCCGTTCTCACTTTAGTGCAATGAAGTTTTCCTGCCAATCCTCTAAATCATCTTTCATGTCTGTGGGCTGAGAAATGTGGAAATAGCTAGTATTGTCACTGATTCAGAGGCCCCAAGTCCTGCTTCTTGTTTTCTGGGGCTAGGGCTGTGCTGGACTACTCTGCACTCCCATCCTGGTGCAATAGACCTTTCCTGCTGATCTTCTAAGTTATCTATGGCTGGAGAATTGTTTCAGCCCATATTTTTGTGGGTTATGATACTCTAAAATTTGTTTGGAGATATTATTTAAAGGCATATAGGAGTTTCTTTGCTAGAATTGAGGCAGGACCTTGTTACTTTGCCCATCTATCTATCTATCTCCTTACCTCTCTCCCAAACTGCCATATCCAATAAATTATTCCCTTCTATTCAATTTCAAAATATTTCCTCTAAATTCCAACTATCATCATCCTTGGATAAGATCTCATCTCTATCCATCTACATAACTGTAATAGATTCCTAAATAGTTTTCCTGTGTCAATTTTCTTTCCCCTCTTATACATCCTTCACACTGTTGCAGATGAGTCTGTCTTATGTTTCTTCAGATCTGATCAATACTAACTCTCCATTCAAAAATCCTTTAATGGTTTTCTAAAACCCTTTAAAGAAATTTCTCTGCCTCATAGGTTAACTGGATACTGGAACTAAACTCAAGTGTCAAGAAAAGATCTCTCCATGAGAATAAGTAATGATCCCCTATTGCTATAAGAAAAAGGAAGCTTGACAATAAATGGCTGTATCATAAAATGTTTGCCATTTGGGCAAAATGATTAAGGTCAAAGATTCTTTCATGATATCATTTCATCCATATAGTTTAATTAAAAACTTTTTAAAAGATATTATTAGAATCACAACATTTTAACTAGAATGAGACTCAGATCATTATGTTCATCCTCTGTGGCATGCATAGTTCAAAACATTGAAGATTCTATATAATGCTATCAAATAAAGTCATTTTCTGACTCTTTATCTAACCTACTTTCTATCACTACACTGAATGATACAAAATGAACCTGGAGACAAATGACTGCATAAGTAATAATTAAAATTCCAAATGAATTTTACCTGCCATCAACTTTATAGTAGACATATGTTGGAATGGGGTAGGAATTTAAAGTTAATATAAATTTTATTTCCAGAGACCTGAAAATAAAATCTTTATCTTTTGTTATAGTTTTATTCCAACTATATTATTGTAATGCCACATTGTTATGTTATTACAATGTCACATTCCTCTTATTTAAAATCTTTGTAATAAAAAATTACAGCTAATTGATTTTTTTTCATGGTCTAGAATACACAAAAATTTCTTGGAAGAGAACAATAATGATGTTCCATCAGTAATATAATGAATTCATTATGTTCATCGGTGTTTTGAATGATAGTTGTCAAGAGAGTGAGAGGTTTCTGAAAAAGCAGGACCAAATTTATCGTTACACTGTGGCTCAAGAAACAAGGCATATTCTTTCTCAAACCTTGAGAAGAAAAAAGTGGCCAACAAGGACGCGGCACCCTCTCCAAACTTTGTATTACACCTGCAGGATTAGCATTGTTAGCTTTGTCAAGGAATCATAAAGGAGAATGGATGCTATTACTTTCACAGTGTCAGATTTAAATATTACCCATTCAAACGTTTACAATGATTTTGAAAAAGTAATTGCTGAAGATACAAGAGCTGTTCAAAGCTGATGATTGCCAGAGTGAGCTGACTGGGGAATGTTCCTCACTTTATATATGTTGAATGAAATCAGTTTCTTGATGCAGAAGGATTGACACCTTGCAAAGTTATAAAAAGTTCTTCAAGGCTAGTTCAGGGTTGCTGAGAGGAATTTAAGAATCAGATTTACCACGGAGTGAATCCAGTTAATTCAGAGGAAGAAGGGTATGGCCAGATTTATTTTCACTCTGAGTTTTCAAGGAAGAAAACAAATAAAATGTATACACAATGAAATGAGAGGAAGGGAGATGATAATGGAAAATGATGACTTTAAATACAGACAAAATATATGACGTGATAGTTTGTGACCTTGAGCAAATGAATTAACTTCAGTGAGTCTTAGTTTCCCCTTATCTGGAAAATGGGGAATAATAATAACTATTATTATTATTATTATTATTATTATTATTATTATATTTGTAGTATTTATTGCAGTTATTGCAAGGAAAGTGTTTTATGAACTTTAAAGTACTATAAACATGTGAGTGATATACAATCAACAATTTATTTGAATTTGAATTCTTATAGCACTGATTGTTCATATCAGATATCACTACTATAATACTAATTTTCTTCAACATTGGAGCTGAAAATATTGGGGATCTACTTTATTCCCTCTCTTTTATCATATATATATGTATACATACATATATATAATATGACATTATATATATGTATACATATATCCCTTAATACCATCAGCAAATCTTCTTTTCCTTTCTTGAAATGTGATTCATATTTGCTCCTTTCTATCTCCACAGCCACTGTCCTATGTCTGCGTCTCCATCATCCCATATGTAGACTATCTAAATAACCTAGTCTCCTGCAATATATTGCATATATAGATATCCCTAAAATATTCCAGTGATATGCAATCCCTTCTAACATTCAAAACTTTCCAGAACTTCCTGTGGTTGTTGTTATTGTTGTTGTTCCCTTGTTTTCAAAGAGAACTGATACCATCATAGTGTGACATCTTGTGTGTGAGGCAGAGTTGTGCAAAGTCAGCAACCTCACTCTCTCAGAGTGATTGAAGTCTAGAACAAAAATCAGGATGACTGACAGTGGCCCAGAACGCAGTGGAAAATATCATTTTCTTTGATGTCTGACTATGTTCTAAGCACTCCACATCTGCCTTCAATGCCACTAGAACAAAAATTCGCATCTACCCATTCTGCCAGGATACTTGTATTACTCACCCTCATAACTCATCTAGAAATAGCTTAGTTAAATTCTAAACTTCTTAGTCTATCATTTAACACTCTCTATGATCACTCAGAACAACCTCTCTGGTCTCATAAGAGCATGTTATTTCTTCATGATCCAAGGCTTTGTATATCTTTCCTCCTGCCTAGAATTTTTTTCCTCTCATCTCCACTCATCCAAATTTTACTAATCTTTCATATTCTAGCTCATCCTCATGTCTTCCAGAAGACTTTCTTACTTTAATTGCAACATTATTAAAATAATACTAAAATATGATATTTAGATGTTTGCAAAACACTTGAAATTTATTATTTCCATGTTTGACCCTCACAATAATCCTCTAATATAGGTGTTATTATTATCCCTATTTTATAGATGAGTAAACTAAAGCTGAGAATTTAGCAAGTAAGCATCTGAGATAAAATTTGAACCTAGCCTTCCTAACTCTAAGTTCATTACTCTATCTATTAGTCTGCTTAACTGTTTCTATTATGGTATCAATTGATATCCTTTTCCCCTAACTCTTTTAGAAGTTATCTATCTTCATCCTTTGGACAATGCATCACAGTCTTATGTTACTTAAATGCTATGGGATTTCCCCTCCTCCTTGAGGACAAAGTCTATTTAAGTGCTTTAATTATGTACTGCTAATAGTGCCTTGAATATGGTAAGTCCTTGATATTTGATTTTGGTAGGGGTTACATAATGTCTTTTTAACTCTAAGATTCTGCATTCTATGATAACTCTTGAATGAATGCATAAGATGTTAAAAATACAAATAACATAGACAAATATATTCAGTACCTATCAATCATTCAAACCTAACTCAATTCATTTTCTAACAACTAATTAGCTGAGATATAAAGGGATAGTAGTTTTGATGAAGAAAGAGAGAGGGGAAAAGAGAGAATAAAATAGCAATATAAAGAGGCATAGCTTCTGGGGAGCTAACAAAGAATAAGTGGGGTAAGAACCTGGAAGGTATCAAGGAAGAGTAAGCTTAGCAAATATAAGAGTCTGTAATGGATAATGGGAAACTAGGAAAAGCAAATTTATCAACTTCACAGTTTTGCCTAAGTTCAGGGTCATGAAAAAACAAGGCAATTTAATGAATAGCTTCTAAATTGAACCTAAAGATAAAACAAATGAGTTCAATTATTGTTATTTAGCAAGAGAATTATCGCCTACCTTAAGGACTGGGCATTAAAAGCTGATGAATACATTCAGTGACTCATTTCTTCATTATAACAAAGCCATTTTTTTTTTACAGATTTAATATAGAAATAATTGAAAATGAAAAGACAAACCAATTCTTCAAATTTTCTCTTTACCTGAAAAGCTCAGAGAAATATGAATATATGGTTTTGAAGGATAAAGAAAAGACATTTTAATTAATTAGTAGTTGGTCCAACTCTACATTAGGTGGAAAACTACCTCTATTACTTTCTAAAAATGAGTGTTACTGTTTAAAAAACAAAAATAAAAACAAATTTCTTTTTTCCAAGCCATTGTACAGTTTGGTGTAGAGATTTTGAAGAATCATGCCACTTGCTTAGGTCAGATGCTTAATAACACCAGCTTGCTATAATATGATAACAATATGATATATTAAGTTCTTTGGGAGCAGGGACTGTCTTTGATATATATATGGGTTTTTTGTGGTTGTTGTTGTTTATATCTCACTGCCTGATATGATGCCTCACACACAGTAGACTCTATTTGTCAGGTCTCTTGGAATTCATCTTCCTTCCAGTTCATTTTATAAACCAATTTAATGTTACCCAATACTTTTTTCATATCATATCATTCTTTTGTTTGAAAACCTTTAATGCTTTCCTCTCTTCTATTGATTGATGATAATCATCTTTAATCAGATAACTGTAGGTTTAAAAATAAAGTTGCTGAAATAAACACCAAATTGGAGTTTGAGGGGAATGAAATTTTCCTAATTTATCTAGCTAAAGATATTTTTTCCTAATTCTCAGAAAAGTTTCTTGGCTGTATCCAAGCTACTTGTTACAATCTCTATAGATGCCTTATTCACTCTTACTTTCAGAAATGTCCTCCCTGCTCACCTCTAATAACAGAAACTCTGTTCTTCCTTTAAAATCAAGTTGAGGACCCATATTCTCCATATTGCATACCATGAAATCTCAACTCACATTGATCTTTTCCTTCTGTAAAACTGTCTTATATGCTGGTTTATCCCCCAAAATGTAAGGAATTATTTATTAATTAATCCTTGTACTGTTTTCATCAGTCATCTCATTCCCTGATCTTCCATTCTATCTCTTCAAATAGATTATAAATTTATGTCTTTTAATTCATGTATATACATTAACACAACAATAAAAATAACTCAAATTTGTGCAGTACTTTAAAATTCTATATGCACAAGGACCTTGTAAGGTAGATAGTACAAGATAATTACATACATTTCACAGATAAAGAAACAATCTCAGAGAATTTCTCAAGTGTCTTGTGTTGGGATTCTAGCATCATACTATGCACACATTTGCTTTTTGATGGACCTTAGGCTGTCTTAGCAATGGATATTGAAATTAAAGAGACAGCTTTAGTACAGTTTCATATACCTACATCCCAAAGTGCCTTAATATTTTTGGAATAGGTATAATACAAATACCAGATAATACATTTCAGCAGCTAATAGTTAAAATTTCACCTCAACCAATGCTCTTTTAAGATGGAGTTCTACTTAATCCAGCTATATCTCTCAATAAGAAATTGTCCCCAAAAACACCATTTTGCAGATTTGATTTCAGAGAATTCTATTAAATAGAGAATCCAATGGAACACTGTTATTTTTATGTCTCTCATCATGAGTCTTTTGCTATAATTAACAAAATCTTGTTTGGATTCCTCTAAGTGTATTGAAATGAGAGAAAGTAGAAGAGAAGAAATGCTGAGGGAGGAAGGACAACAGTTACCAGAGTAAGGTGGATAAAAGTTATGGAAAGAATATAGATCTCTTATTATTTTAACAACCACTTAATCACAATGAAGAAAAAAATATGAAGATGGAATTCATTCTCATCCATCTGCAATTTAAATTCAGATACTCAATTTTGTGGTTGCTGTTGCTGTTTATTTGTGTCTGATTCTTCATGAGTTCATGGATTTCATGACCCCATGAAATTATCTCCCAAAGTCTGTCTAAATTAAAGTTGTTTCTGTGAAAATAATTATCCATCTCAGTTTCTGCTATTCCATTTTCCTTTTGTCTTTAATCTTTCTCAACCTCAGAGTCTTTTCCAATGACTGCTGTCTTCTCATTATTTGATCAAAGTACTTGAACTTCAGCTTTGATATTTGACTTTCCAGTGAATAATCTGAATTAATTTCTTGAATTATTGATTATTTGATCATCTTGTTGCTCAAGGGATTCTCAAAAATCTTTTTTCAATGCTACAATTCAAAAGTATCAATTCTATGGCATCCAGCTTTCCTTATTGTCCCTTAGACAATTCTTAGAGCCATAGTGTAAAAAACCCCACATCTTTGACCATATGAACCTTTGTCAAGTGATATCTTTTGTCTTTTAGTATGCTGTCTGTATTTTTCCTTTCAAGGAGCATCTTTAATTTTTGTGATTATAGTCACCATCAGCGATGCTCTTTGAGTCCAAGAATTTGACACTGATAAAATTTGACACTGCTACCATTTCTTCTTCCTCTATTTTCCAGAAAGTGATGGGATAAAAAAGTTGCCAATATTTTGGGTTTGTGTTTTTTTTATGTCAATCAAGTCAGCTTTTTATACTCTTCCTTCACCTTCATTCCTCTTCACTTTCTGCCTTCACAGTAATATCATCTGCATATCTGATATTGTTGCTATTTCTCCTAGAAACTTTTCTCCAGTTTTTGATTCATCCAGACTGGCATTTCACATGATATCCTCTGCATGTAAGTTAAATAATTAAGGTGACACATATAGTCTTGTCATGCTCCTTTACCAATTTTCTTTCCTTTTTTTTTTTCTGAGGCAATTGGGATTAAGTGACTTGCCCAGGGTCACACAGCTAGGAAGTGTTATCTATCTGAGGTCAGATTTGAACTCAGGTCCTCCTGACTTCAAGGCTGGTGCTTTATCCTCTGCACCACCTAGCTGCCCCTTCCTTTCCCAATTTTCAATCAATCATGTTGTTCCATATTTGGTTCTAACTGTTGCTTCTTGGTTTGTATACAGGTTCCTCAGGGATAGGTAAGATGATTTAGTATTACCTTCTCTTTGTACACTTGTAACATTTTGCAGTGATCCACACCAATTTTTAGTGTAGACAATCAAACAGAAGTAGATGTTTTTCTGGAACTCCCTTGATTTTTCCATATTACAGTGAATGTTGGCAATTTGGTCTTGAATCCTTCTATTTTTTAAAAAACCATTCTGATAATTCTCAGTTCACTTATTATGAAAGTCTAATTAGCAGAATTTTAAGTATAATCTTGCTTTTGTGTGAAATGAGTTTAACTGGCAATTTGAACATTTCTTGGTATTATCCTTTTTTATGATTGGTATGTAAACTAATTTTTTTTTCCAATCTGATGGCCACTATTGAATTTTCCAAATTTGCTGTCATATTGAGTGCAGTTCTTTAATAGCAATATTTGTTATGGATTTAAGTAGTTCAGCTAGAATTTTATCATCTTCACTAGCCTTATTGCTAGCAACACTTTCTAAAGCACACTTGACCTCATTTTCTAAGATGTCTGTTTTCTTCTATTTCTTTTCATTGCTCATATAAGGACACATTCTTATCTTTCATTATTTTCTGGAATTCTGCCACCAACTCAATGCAATCCCTTTCCCTTTTGCTTTTTTTTGTTTCTTTCTTAGTTCCTTGAAAAACCTTAATAAGCATCTATTTTGCTTTCTTCTTCTGTTTCTTTGGAACATTTTTTGTTGTTGCCTCCTCTGTTGTGAACTTCTGTCCACAGTTCTTCAGGCATCTATCTAGCAGATCTAATTTCTTAATTATATTCATTATCTCCACTTCATATTCATAAAAGATATTGTTACTTATGTCATACTCTTATTGTTTGATGGTTTCCTCTACTTTCTTAAATTAAAGCCTGAATTTTGCAATAAGAAGTTGATGATCAAAGCCACAATCAGCTCCAGATCTTGGATTTTTTTTCTTTTTTTCACTTAATAGAATTTTATTTTTCCAATTACATGTTAAAATAGTTTTCACTATTAATTATAACATATTTTCATATTGTTCGTGCCATGAAAGAAAGATTATACTGCAGTACAGCTTTTCTCCCATTTCTTTTAAGGGATTCCTGCCCACAGTAGTATATGCAGTGATTACCTGAATTAAATTCTTCCATTCCCATTATTTTAAGTTTACTGATATCCAAATGTACATGTTTAATTTTTCCATTTCCCATTTGACCACATATAGCCTAACTTGGTTCACAGACCTTACATTTCATGTTATCATGTAATTCTGATCTTTGCAGCACTGGACTTTTGTTGCCAAACATATCTACAGATGAACTTGTTTTTCACTTTGGTACAACCAATTCATTAGTACTAATGCTATTTGTAATGGTCTTGCACTCTATCCCAGTAACATGCTGGAGACCTTCCAACCTGAGGAGTTAATTTTCCAATGTCATTTCTTTTATCATTTTAGTTTTGTTGATGGGGTTTTCTTGGCAAAATTAATGGGGTAATTTACTATTTCCTTCTCCAGGGCATCATCCTTTGTCAGAATTCCCTACTATGACCTATTCATCTAAAGTGAAGCTGCATGGCATAACTCATAGCTTCACTGAGCCACTCAAGCCCCTCTTCCAGGACAAGGCAGTGATCTAGGAAGGTAACTCAATTTTGATATTTCACCCACATCATTTGACAATAAGATTCCTGCAATGTCAACTTAAATACTCAGAGAAACAAATTATATTAAAATTTCATTTCCAAGGTATTAATTCTTATAAATTATCTGGATAATTTTATTGGAAAACCCAACTTAGAAACCTCAATAGTCATTTGCAATTTGTACAATGTATAATAAGCAGTGAGGAGGTTGTTTAATTCCATACAAATATTTGAATTTAGATCCTTGTAACAGCAGTTTTTTTGGATAAAGGAAGATGAAACTTGATAATAAAATTATAAAATTTAAATGGTTTTTGTTTTTCAAAAGAGGATTATATCTCAATCAAACCTGTGATTTCAGTTTGATATTAACTGCTGCTGCAACATAATAAAAAAGATATTTGAATCCTACTTAATTCACCAGACATCAAGATTGTATGGACTTGGTTGCATTTGGAAAGAAGAAAAACAAAAACAAGAAAGAAAAGTGGCTTTTTTAATTAATGAAATGAGCATATGAATAATACATATTAAATGCTGTTTTTTTTTTTTACTTGGAATCCTTTCCATAGCTCATGGAAAAGCTATGGGCACAGGAATATGTTATAAGGATTTAAAAACCAAGTACAATAAATGATTTTCTATATGGTACTTTTTTATTCTTAGGAGAGTAGGCCACAGCTGGATATCAAGATCACTCATCCATCCATTCTCCCTTAAGCATCCTGGATATATGTGGTGGCAATGTGACACCAATATATAAAACCAGAAGGCTTTTAAGGAGAGGAAAAGCAAGCTAAATTCACCAATGAGGAACTTAGGAAGGATTTGGGTAAGCAGAATATAATTATCTACTTTGGAACGAGGCCAAAGCACCAGCATTAAAACCTTCAGTATTATCATGGGTTCTCCATTGAAGTCCAGTTTTATTCTGAAAAATGATTCTAAAAATAACACTGTGGAATCCCATATCTGTTTTTCCTGTCAGCTAATGTTGTATTTCTTTTACTCAATCTAAAGATTGTCCAAAAATAATTTTCCCAGTCTTTTTTAGGGTTGTATCTCTCCCTTTAAGATAATGAGCAGAGATATTAAGAGGAATGAAAAAATGCAAAACCTGGGTTTAGAATGTAGCCAAGCCTCTTTCCAGAGGAGAAATAATAGCTTAACTAGAAGTGGCTTCTAATAGCTATTTGTATATTTCTCCATATACATATACATATATATATATGTATATGCATATACATATATATATATATATACATACATATGTATGCCATACACATATGCCCACAGACACCAACAGTGCTTCCTTTAAGTGGACTTCCAGTACATTTAAGTGGAATTCCAGCATACCTCTAGTTATTTTATATAATGTGATTTTGCTTACTGACATAGGGAAGGGATGCAGGAAGCAAGGGAGGCAGAAAGGAAGGAGGCAATAGGCTCATGGAAGGAGGAACCGGCACATGAATCAGGTGCCAGGAACAGAGAAGGGAGAGCAGGAGGAGAAACAGGTGGGGGCCTGGCTGAAACTGTGAGGAACAACATATGGGGCAGCAAAGATGGGAGGAGGAGGAACACATGGGAGTCAGATAAGGACACAGGAGGACCATCACATGGGGCCAGGGACAAACACCTGATACCTGGAGGCAGACAGTGGGTGGAATGGGCCAAAAGTCTCCTTTCTCAGCACAGGAGGTCTCAAGGCAAATCCTAGATCATATCCATTCTTCTGATTTCACTTGGGAGATTTACTTAGGATTTTTTTTTTTTTGGTGAGGTGGGGTGGGGACTGGGGAGCCAAATTGAAGAAGTGGAGAGTGACCATGGTATTCTATAATAAACATGAGTTTTGAAGAAATGCACATTTCTTTCAGAATTCTTTATGCAAAGTTGAACTTGTATAATGAGAATTTATATAAAGCGAGAACCATCTGCAAACACATATACATATATATATGTTTAAATTAATACCAATCTACTTGAATAATCTAAGCAGATAAATGAAAGGGAATAAATAATGAGGGAACAAATAATAAGGTATTTTTATACCTTTCTCTTACACACTGTTCTCTTTTATACCTTCTCTTTGAACAATAAAAACATAAGAATTTTCACTGTCACAAGTGATGCAGACAAAATGATATTTTGTATTTATTTGGTATCTCTTTTTATGAAAAACCCTGAGGCTTGATGAATATCCTTTTACTTAATCATAACATGCATATGAATAAGAGAAAGGTAATCAAATTTTCCATTCTGTACTCAGGAAGGTTAAAAGCATAAGACACATAAAATGGACCACTTTTACAGAAGTGGAAAGTAGATTGTAATTGTGGTTTGAACAGGCAAAGGGTCAGTTATATGTTTCTACTAATATATCTTTTTAAATCTTATCTTCAAAGAGTAGTGAAGTATAACAAAGTGATTCATTTAGATAAGAATGGCATGAGATTCCCTTTTGGTTTTAAATGGAAGGCTTAAAGATGAACTCCCAATTTTTAAAATGTAGGTCTTAGAATGGTAAGTGATTAATTTATTTGTACAGTAAAGTGGTTAGAACATTTTAATTATTTTTCATGAATTAACCAACATCTTCCTTCCCCCAAGTTAAGATAATTTTTCTATGACTGATCAATACAGCTAGATTTACTTTAACCTCGGAGCCCTGAATTGGCAACCAAGAATATGGAATTCAAATCTCAGTGCCTTCATTTTGCCTCTCTGATGGTCTGTTATTCACCTGTGAAATGAGGAGGTAAGAATCTATCATTTAGAGTTCTCCTATCTTTAAAGTGCTCTAGTTCTTTGGAATTTTTTGCTTGATGGACACAGAAACTTTAAATTTGCTCTGTTTTTTTTTAAACTAGACTAGCCCAACCCTCCTTGGATTTTTAATGGTATTGTGGCTCAGAATTCTGAAACACAAAGAATCCCCATATTTAGCCTTTCCAGTAATTGGGATTTAAAGGCAAGCACAAATGTATCCAGCTGCAAACTTATAGTCTTAGACAGATATTTAAGGCACTGGGAGGTACCCAAGATTCCACAGCCAGTGTTTTGAATCCTAGTTTTCTTGGCTCCAAGGCCAACTCTTCCTGTGCTATAACCTATTACCTCTCTCCTAAATAGTAATTACACATAGAATAAACTTATATAAGAAATAGTACATGTTGCATTTGAACACTTGGCAGGATGAGGGATAGGAGAGAATCAATATTACCATCATTACAACTTTTCTACAAGAGATTTAGGGAAGTCCAGCTCAAGAGTGTTCACATATTGGGGGAAAAAATCCCTAAATCAATAACTTAGACATTTAATTACTGCAAACTCATTAAGCAACAATAGTGGAATGTGATCACTAAAACCCAAAACATCAATCAATGTTTTGATTTTTATTTTTGCTGCATTGAGACATTTAATAGAAACATTAATAGAAGCTGTACTAACATTAAGAGGCAGTGTGGTACAATGAATAGACCATTTGGAATTGGCATCAGAAGATCTCAGACAAAACCCTGGTTTAGTCACTTAAGACCTGGGTGATCTTGGGTAAGCCTCAATGGGGCTTCCATTTCCTCATTTAAGAAATAAGGAAAAGGTGGATGTAACGCTTGATCTTTACGGTTACTTTCAATTTTAAAAGTGAATCTATGTTTGTAGATATACAATCAATTGAAAGTGTGTTTGTGGGAACAACCATTTTCACCAGGAAAGTAAAAAAGGCTAAACTGGTTTTAAGTGTAAGTAAAGCCCAAGATTAATGAACAGACTCAGTTTCCTCCTGATCAAGTTATGATTTTACATATGATTATGCTCTATTTTAGGATGTCTCTACCAACCTATGATACTCTTCTCAAAGATGAACAATGTTATTGAAGCACCCAAGTATCATTCAAGACTATTATATGATCTAATACATTATTCACTACATCTGACCTTGTTTCATTTATGAATTCTGCTAGTATCACAGCTAAAGGTAATTAAACCTAAGTGTATTTTTAAAATATATCTTCTTATGGTAATTTGGTACTCTGTCAGAGATATTAAATAAGCAGAATAAGTGCAGTGATGGGAAAGATAAACTTTGAGATAAAAATATTAAACATGATTAAGAAGTCAAACTATCTGTATAATTTTTCCTTTAAGAGACAAGTTACTGAATTTGTGCAGATTGTTGCCATCATAAAAAGTTAGAAAGGAAACACTAGCTAATAACTTCTGTACAGACATCAAACCAAGGATCAGTCACTGACAAGTCAATGCTGTAATGTGCAATGTTTGCCCATTTGGCACTCTGGGATTAGTATCTATGAAGCTGCTCATAAATTTATGTTAATGAAATATAAAATCCTAAGAAGTAAGTGATTAAGTAACACCTTCTAGAGGCTGATCTATCTACTGATTTTTTTTTTGAAAAGCTTAGGATTCAAGAGCACTGAGGAAGAACAAAAATTCCCCATAATGACCAATGGCACTCTGCTGTTCATCTTTAACTGTCAAGCACTAGGTTCAAAAAGAAGGTCAATCTTATGCTTCTGTGAAATTTTCATCCTCCACATATTATACATGTATGGCCACCAACCTCATAGCCAGTCAATTAGTCAACATGAATTTATGAAGCACTTTTGTTCAAGGCACTCTGGTAAATGCTGAGGATACAAAGAGAGGCAAAATCAACATGATTGCTGCCCTTTCTAAGGAGAAAGTCAACATGCAATCAATTACAGAACCAGAATTTCAACAGTCTGACCATTTCTGGAAAAGAATCTTCCCTATGATACTCCTGATTAGTAATCACCTAGCTTTGGTTTGAAGAGCTCCACTGTAGCCTTCAACAAACTATTTCCTGAAGTAGTTCACTCAACTTCTGAAGAGTTTTTTTTATTATTAAGAATTTTTCCTCACATTGTAACTAGATTTTAATGGATGAGAATTAAGAATTCAATAGGTAAAAAGGAATTCTTTTAGGCAAAGCAGTAATAAAAGTGATGACTCCGAGATGGCAAGATACAAAATAATAATAGTAATAATGATGATGATGATGATGGTGATACATGACATATAGGATTGCTAGGAATTGTGCTGAGTGCTTTACAAATGTTATCTTATGTGATCCTAATGCCAGTCCTGAGAGGTAGATACTATTATTATCTCCATTTTGTAGAAGAGAAAATTGAGGCAGGTACATTTCATTTGGTGAGGGTACAGAGTTGGGGCCCATGCTACTTTTCTTGGAATTCACCATGAGGTACTGCCTCCAGAAGGAGTGGAGTGACTCCATCTTGTTCTTTTCAGGGTAAGCTTATGTTGGCTGATTATTAAGTTCCTATGGAGCAAGCTTACAAAGTTAGATGGATCAGTTCCCTGCTAGATATTAGAATAAAGGGAGTTTAAGATTAGTTTCATTTTAGGATTTAAAATTCATTCGTATTATGAGAAACCCAGACTAAATTGTTACTGTCCATCACATTCACACTGCCTGTTTTTGCTTGTATACATTTTTATCACCCCATTCAAAAAACTTCACTCATACTTAAAGTACTTAAAGTACTTTCCTCAACCTCTACCAGGACATCTTCTCTTAACTACTCCAACTCATATTGATTCCTCTTTTTATCAACTTCTTATAATTGAACACAAGAGGCTACAGCAGGATTTAGCCATTTATTGTATCCAAGTCTGAAAATACTTGAGGACTGACAGAAATTAAATCCTAGGAGAGTAGAAACTCTATAAAAAAAGTAATGGCTTTTAGTTTCAGGACTGTATTTATTCAGGGTGTGTAGCATCATGGATTACTCAGGGTTCTAATGCCCAAATGTCCCTTAACTTCATGAAGTTCAGTTTTCTCACCTGTAAAATAATGAGGATGCAACAGATCTTGGGGTCCTAATATTGGTTATGATTGGAAATACCTACAACCTCCTTCTCAGAGTCTTTAAATGCATAAAATAAAACACAAAGAAAGATTACAAAGGAAAATAAATATATTGGAATATAGCTAAAATACAGTCCATAGGCAAAAATCCAGGAAGCTGATGATTACTGGTGACTCTTTTACCCCTATTTCTCTGTTTTTCTCTGAAATGTTTGCCTTTGTCATTACTACAGTCAGTCAGTCTATAAGCATTTATTAAATCCTTACTATGTACCAAGTACTGAGCTAAGTTCTGAGGAAACAAAGACAAAAGACAAGTCCTTCCTTTTAAGGAACTCAGAGTCACATGGGAAAGATAACATATAAACAAAAATGTACAAATAAGCTATATGTAAAATAAATTGGTTATAACCAAAAGATGGAAACACTAACATTAAGAGTGATTGGGGGGGGGGGGGGCAGCTAGGTGGTGCAGTGGATAGAACACCAGCCCTGAAGTCAAGAGGACCTGAGTTCAAATCTGATCTCAGACACTTAACATTCCCTAGCTGTGTGACTCTGGGCAAGTCACTTAACCTCAAATGCCTCAGCAAAAAAAGAGTGATTGAGAGAATGATTTCTCATACAAGATGAGATTTTAATAGGGACAGCAAGAAAGATTGTTACCATGTACAAAGGCTAATTTTTCTGAGGCTGAAATACCTAGTCATTTGTACCTCAATAATATAAGTAATATTCTGGAAGTGGTCAATGTGCAATTTGAAAATATAAATGTTGCTGTGGCAACTACAGAGTGGGAAGATATTTACAGCAAAACTGCAGAAAGAAGGAACAATGGATCTTCTTTAGAAACATGCACAACTTAATTGTATGAAGAAAAAAAGCTGTGTCCTTGCTTGTTTAAATCAACAGGGTTAAGCAAATCATTCAAAGTATTCACAGTGTTCCAAGCAGAGTAAATCAATAACACAACATTGCAGCAAAATGTGTCTTATTAAAAGTACTTTACATGAAAAATAAATGTGGAAAATGAATATACTTTAAAAAAAGAAACTCTATTGTCTCTTACTATCGCCCACAAATCATACTCCACAAGGATCATGAATGATATGGTGGAAAGAATACTCAACTGGGCTCATTTGCAATATATTATATCATAATTAGCTAAGAGTTTATACAAACAAAAAAAAGTACCCACTATCCGAATATCAGTTACTATGTGAAGTTGTGAGTTCTATTTTCTTTCTCACTGCATCCAGGGCCATTTCTAGTTGTCCCAATCAACCCAGATGGCTCCAAAGGAGAAAGTGAGGCTAGGTGATTGCACAGCCCACTCTCACTAAAATTCAATTCAATGGCCAGTCTTGACATCACTTTCTTTCATTTTGATCCTCTTTAAAAGTGAAGGAGAGGCTTCAACAATGAAATGTTTCAAACCACCTCCAATTGTTCACTGAAGAAAGCCATATACACCCAGAGAGAGGGATGTGAAATGTGGACCACAACATAACATTCTCATACTCCTTGATTGATGTTTGCTTACATTGTGTTTCCTTTATCTGATATATTTTTTGTGTAGATAAGATTTTTCTTGCACAACAATGATAAGTTTGGAAATATGTATACATATATTCGATTTGCCAATATTTTAACATAATTAACATGTAGTGGATATCCTGCCATCTAGGGGAGAGGTGGGGAGTTGGGGGGAAAATTTGTAACAGATAGCTATGTAAGGGTTATTGTTGAAGAATTACCCACACATATGTTATGCAAAAAAAACAAATAAATAATTGAACAATAAAAAAATTTTTTTAATGTTAAAAAAAATGAAGGAGAGGGGCAGTGAGGTGGCACAGTAGATAGAGCACCATCCCTAAAGCCAGGAAGACCTTAGTTCAAATCTGGCCTCAGACACTTAATATTTCCTAGTTGTGTGACCCTGGGCAAGTCACTTAACCCCAATTATCTCAGCAAAAAAACAAAAAAAAAATGAAGGAGAGAGAACAACAACAACATTACTACCTTTGGGACTTTGGACAAGTCACTGTGGGTCTCAGTTTGCTCATTTAGAAAAGAGAAAATGTACTAAATTTCTAAAAAAATTAAGTACAAATTTCTGAGCTCCTCTCTAGATTTAATGATTCTGTGGCTTGCTCTTCATTCTCCTTACATACAATCCCAAAAGAAAAAAGGTCTTTAAATGTCAGGCTCCTGGATCTTTGAAGGAAGAGAAGGGGACAAGTATTTATAAAGCACCTAATATGTGTGAAGCATTATGACAAGTACTTTTTACAAATACTTTCTCATTTGACAATGGGAGTCTAAACATGATTTCAGTGGACCTGAAAGGAGAAGACAAAGAAAATTCAATTTCATGGTACACACAAGGACAAAATCCTCTAAATAAATGTTTAGTTATATCTTGAAGAGAGAAGAATAACCAAATGCAATTAAGAGCACCCAGAAGAAGGAGACCAGCTTAGGTAAAATTCTCAAGAACATGCCACATGAGGATTGGTAGAAAAATTGGGATAATTAATGTAAATATACTAAAGCAGATTCAGTAGAGATCTGATAGTTATCTTCAAGTATTTTAAAGACATCCAAATAGAAGAAGGATTAAACTTGTGATAAGCTCCGGAGGAGATAATTAGACAAATGTGTAAAAGTTGCAAGAAGAAAACAATTAGTTATACTAAAGTGAGATGGAATACTGCAATGAAGAGTGGGCTCCTCTCTTTGCAAGTTGCCAAGGAGATAATAGATAACGCCTTCTCTGTGGTGTTGAACTGGGGATGAAATAGTTCCTGAGGATCTTTCCAAATCTAAGATTCTGTGATTGTCAGTCAATCAGATGCAAGTATTAAGCTCCTTTTATATGCAAGACACTTCTAAGACAAAGTAAGGCAAAAACAGTCCCTGGACTCATAGATTCTGGTCAGTCTAATGGGGGTGACAACAAGCAAACAGCTATGTAGAAATAAGTTACATAAAAAGGATAATTTGGGGATTAATCAACAAAGAAAAGGCTTGAGAAGTAAGAAAGATTGGGAAAAACTTCATATAAAGTTGGAATATTAGCTCGTATTTAGGGAAACCCAAGAAGCCAGGAGATGAATATCAGGCTTGGGAAATAGTAAAAAGACCTGGAGTCTGGAGATGGGGAATCTTCTTAAAGGAACATAACAGATGTCAATGTTACTCAATCATGGAATATGTGAAGGAGAGTCAGATATAAAAATACTAAAAAGGTAGAAGGGCACAAATTGTAAAAGTCCTTAAAAGCCAAAGTGGATTTTCTATTTGATTGTAGAAGTAAAAGTGAGCCACTGTATTTTATGGAATAGGAAGAAACATGATAACAAGCCTTATGTTTTAGTAAAGTGAGGGGAAGATGGACTGGAGAAGGAAGAGACACAAAGCATGAAAACCAAGCAAAAGTCTATTGAAATAGTTCAGACTTGAGGTGATGAGGACTTATGTCAGGCTGGAGGCAGTGTCAGAAGAAAAAAGATTGTGTAAATGAGGGATGTTATGAAGGCAAATTCTACAGGATTTGGCAATAAACTGGATATGGACAGATGAGAGTGAAGAATTAAATATAACACCAAAGTTGCTAATCTGGGAAACTGGATGGATGTTGGCATCAATAGTAATCAAGCAGCTCAGAAATGGGGAGAATTTTTGGGAAAAGATAAGGAGTTTAGTTCTGGATATGTTGTATTTAAGATATCTATGGGTAATTAGAAACATGAACCTCAACATTGGGAGAGAAATCAGGGCTGAGCAAGTTAGACTTATGAATAATCAACATGAAGATGATAACTGAAACCATGAACTCACCAAGTAAATAGTATAGAGGGAAAAGAGAAAAAAGGCACAGGAGACAGCCAGACAGCCTGTGGTACACCCACATGCAATGGGCATAAAGTCATAAGATTTAAAGCTGAAAGAGACTTTAGAAATAAATGTCACATTTTACAGATGAGAAGAGACCCAGAGAGTTTAAATAATATTTGCCCTAGATGTGTGATCCATAAATATAAATAATGTTTCTTCATGTTGTTATGTAAACAATCCAGCAAAGAAAAAGTAACCCACAAGCACATATACATACAAATATATTATTTAAAGGCAGCCTACCTTGGCAATTTCTGGATTTTCTGCCACC
This sequence comes from Myrmecobius fasciatus, assembly GCA_023553655.1. Taxonomy (NCBI): domain Eukaryota; kingdom Metazoa; phylum Chordata; class Mammalia; order Dasyuromorphia; family Myrmecobiidae; genus Myrmecobius; species Myrmecobius fasciatus. The sequence continues at coordinate 101,986 of JAJPUD010003198.1, forward strand.
ATATAAGTGAAGCTGATATTCACCAGGTCAGTGCCACTGCAGACACAGACTATCCTTCCCTCCAAATCACTCTCTGATTTTCCAAAAGCTTCAAGAGCTGCTAGGATTTTGGGATCCTGTTTCATAAAGAAAACTAATTAGATGGCACAGTACTTAAGGTATAATTAAATTATACCCAACGGCTTTGAATAATAATGTATGTACAATATGGTAAATATTGTTTAGACTTAACTTGAAGACCTCCTATGTAGGAGAACCAATCATTCTCTGCGGCACTTCTTGAAAATGCATGTTTTTCTTATATTTCAATAATCAAAAACTCTACTGACCAGTCAACTCAAAAGTTATAAGCATTATAAGACAATATTGTTATTATTTGGAAAGTAGGGGCCAAAATCTTCCTGATTATAAATAGTGTCTTTCCTTCCTGTAGTCACTCTTGGTCCTAATGCTAACATAGGTGAAGAGTTTAGACTTTTGAATTAAATTTACTTATGCTAATATCTTAAGAAAACCTCTATGAAGTTTTTCAATAGTGCCCCTAAGTGATTCTAGAGGATGCATGTCAATTTACCAAACTGATTATCACTGTTAAATCAAGAGAGATTAAAATTTGTCATGTAGCCCAAGAAATAGAATAAGTTTTTCTATATCTTTAAAAGTTATAGTATCTTTAAATTAGAATTATGAAAGGCAATAAAAAGATATATTGTTGCTAGAGAAAACTTGAAAAGTTTTTTAAAAAACTAGAAAAATGAGGGCATAACACATTTTACAAAGATACAATAGGGCTCCTGAACATATATAAAAGTTAACACATTTACAGAGTTCAGATTGATATTATATATCTACAAAACCATGTCAGAAATGGAGAAGGTATCAAGTACCATGTACTTTGTGTGAAAACTGAAATATTCTAAAAGAAAAAATTTCTTCTGAGATCTACATATTGATGAAAACAACTTTTATTCAAACACATTCATCTTTGGAAGGTAGGTTTATGATTTCTGTCATTTTTCCTTTAAGAGGAAAGCAACATAATCCAGCCTTTAAAATGAGATAACATCTTTTAGTGTGCAGGTGCACAGATATGGAATTATACAAGCCATTTCAATTTTCATGTCGACTAAAGCCCAGGAGTGAAGTATTCATTGCCAAACCAAAAAAAAGGGGGGGTATGTGGTAAACTGGTTGTCAAATTCATTTTGCAGTTAAAGAAAATGTATCCTGGATGCTCAACAGAAAAATACCAGAAAAATCTTTTTTTAAAAGTAAGACAGCTCCTGAAATCTCCCAGGAGTCCCTTTTTTAATAGGCAAACAAGTTTCTGACACAGTCATGAATAACAAATTAAAAATGAATCAAATCTTAAAGCTTATCTAATTTCCAAAGTGTGTTATTTTTCTCACAGTAAATGGCTGATGCATTCCATGTAACTTTTCAAATTAAGCACTTTAAAAAAAAAAAAGAACAACAAAGAAATCAATCACAAGGTACCTTTGGTACAGATCCAAAACGAATGCTGTTGATGAGGGAGCACTCTAATACCTGTCCTTCCTGAAAGCAAAGAAAGTTGCAATAATAAGCTTGAATTATAGTAATGTGTGTTTTTACTAAATAGCACCTAACATCTTAGATAAGAGGTATTCAACAAATGGTTACCAATAATAATGACACTTATGATGGTATTGAACTAATGTGAGTGAAAAAGTTAATTTAAAAAAATAAATGAGGATTATATTTTTCATACACCTTATATAATCAAGAAACACAACTTTCCATTTCAAAGGGACATATGAGTATCAAACTATAAAGAATTTTATGTATTCCAAAATTTGAGATCTAGAATAATGGAAGTAAAGTTTCCTTAAATTTTATATAGGTGTTTTTTTTCTCCCATTCTTCAATTATCTTTTATGTGTTGTCTTCCCTCCTTAAAATATATTTCCCTTTAGACAGGTACCCTCTTTTTGCTTATATTTATACCCCACAGTTCTTAACATCCTGCTTGGCATATATCAGCCAATCACTGACTTGAATCTTCTCTAAGTGAAATGATTAAAAATCTAGCTGTCATATAAACTGAATACAATTTATTGTTATCTTATTGTACCTTTCCTTCACTTTTCCAGGTCAAAAAGAAGCCAAATTCATCCACTTTGAAGAGGCAGTTAGGTTCAAATACAAAGGACTCCTGTTGAAGAAAAATTTATTATTCTTCATGAATTATCTCACTTTTCTAAATTTAATAAAATATAAATATAATATAAACTAATAATCTGTATTAAGTTCCTATAATCATAAAAATTAAAAGTAAAACTTAATTGTCACTTATTCCTTATTAGTATCAAATTAATATATTTGAAATGAACATGGGCCTTTTTCCATTTTTTTTTCACATCTTGTTTGAGGATATTCCTATTACTCAGTTGCAGAATACAATGTTTCATGGCATTACCAAAAGCATAAACAAAAGTGAATTCAGAAGTGTAATGACAGGTCAGTAGCTATCAATCCCTGGGTTTCTTTCTTTTCTTACCTAGGCAGATTTTTGCATAAAACTACATAGTGCCAAATCAATTATTTGAAAAATTCTGCTAATCAACCTAGTGTTTGTTCTATAAGATTTGGTATCTAGACATATAAACATTGATTTGAGTTTTCCTCTTTTCATCTAGATTTAGTTTGAAATTAGAGTCAAAATTTGAATATCTAGGCACTTTATTATAAGATGTCTGACATCCAGAATTTCTTGTGGTGATGGAGCCAAGGTGGTGGAGAGCTCAAGTCTCTGAGTTCTTCCTGGCTTTTCTCAGAATCACCACTAGATCAAGCCTCTGAATGGGTTTTGGAATGACAGAACTCACAAATGTTTGGAGTGTAACAAATTTCCAGAAGAGGATATTTTGGAAGAACTTTAGGAAAAGTCTGTCTCAATCAGGGTAGGGGCAAGCAGCCCAGAGCAGATGCTAGCCAGGGACACCCATGGCAGAAAGGTCTCCCCACACTGAGGAATCTACTAGGAGGTTCTTAGCCAAAATACAGCAGTGCTGGCTCCTCTGCCTTGATTCAGAAGCCAGTGGATCAGCAGACTAGGTGTAAGACCTTGAAAACAACTGTAGAAGGCAAATAGTGAGTCCCTGAATCCCAGTATTAAAAACAGGACTTGGCCACACTGCCCATCACAGGAAGGAAGCTCAGAGCAGTGTAAAGTCACTGTTGCCTGTAGAGGAAGCTTGGGACAATCTCTCATTTGCCCTAAGAGCAGACCTCAACCTTTAAAAATGAGCAAAAAAGCAAAAAGAGGTCTGACCACAGATAGGTTTTATGGAGACAAGAAAGAACAGACCTTAAACCCTGAAGACACTAAAGATATAATGTCTCTAGATGAAGCCTCAAAAGGTGATGTAAGTTCCTCTCCAACTCAAAACACTCTTGGAAGAATTCAAAAAGTATTGACAAGAGAATTGGAAGAAAAATGGGGAAAGGAAATGAAAGCTTTGGAAAAGGAAACACAAAAATTGTCTGAAGAAAATCAATTACTCTGAAAAATAGATTTGGTGAAATGGAAAAAGAAAACAATTCTTTGAAAAATAGTACTAGTGAAAGGAAAACAGAGAACAACTCCCTAAAAATAGAAATGGTGAAATGAAAAAAAAAACCCAATTAGCAAAACAACTCATTTAAAATTTTAATTGGAGAAATGCAAAAGTAAAAAAGTTAATTGAAGAAAATAATTCACTAAAAATTAGAATTGAACAAATGGAAGTGAATGATTCAAGGAAACATCAAGAATCAGTCAAAAAATGTAAAATACCTCATTGGAAAAACAACTGACCTGGAAAATAGATCCAGGAGAGACAATCTAAGAATTTTTAGACTACTTGAAAACCATAATGAAAAAAAACAACCTAGACAATATCTTTCAAGACATCATTAAGGAAACTACCCTGATGTCCTAGAACAAGAGTGTAAAATAGCCATTGAAAGAATCCACTGATAACCTTCTGAAAGGGATCCCAAAATAAAAACTCTAAGCAACATTGTAGAAAAATTTCAGAATGATCAGATCAAGCAAAAATACTGCAAGCAGACAGAAAGAAACAATTCAAATATCAAGGAGCCACAATCAGGATGCCCTAGGTCCTAGTAGCTTCCACTTTAAAGGATTGAAGGGCCTGGAATATGATATTCAGGAGGTCAAAGGAGCTTGGATTGCAGCCAAGAATCAACTATATGGCAAAACTAAGCATTATCTTTCAGGGGAAATGATGGACATTCAATGAAATAGAGAATTTTAATTTATTTTTCATGAAAAGACCAAAACTGAACAGAAAATTTGATTTTCAAATACAGAACTCAATAGAAGCATAAAAAGGTAAAAAGGAAAGAAAAAATAGTTTTTTTAAAAGATTAAAAACACTAGAGAACAAAGAGATAAATGGGGTTTTCCTTAAAATGACCAATAGCATCTATTTAAAACCATCAGCAAGCATCATATGTAATAGAATAAACTAGAATCATTCCAATAAGATCAGGAGTGAAACTAGATTGCCCACTATCACCATTACTATTCAATATTATAATAGAAATGTTAGCTTTACAATTTGGAACTATATTTTAAAAGTTATCAAACTGTGCACACTCTTTGACCCAGCAGTGTTTCCATTGGGCTTATATCCCAAAGTGATCTTAAGGGAAGGAAAGGGACCAACATGTGCAAAAATATTTGTGGCAGCCCTTTTTGTAATGGCAAGAAACTGAAAACTAAGTGGATGCCCATAGGTTGGAGAGTGGCTGAATAAGTTATGGTATATGGAATTCATGGAATATTATTTTTCTATAAAAAATGATCAGCAGGATGATTTCAGAGAGGCCTGGAGAGATTTATATGCTGTTGCTAAATGAAATGAGCAGAACCATGAGATCATTGTACCCAACAACATCAATATTATATAATGATCAATTCTAGTTCCAATGATCTTGTGATGGATCCATCTACACCCAGACAGTGAACTGTAGGAATTGAATGTGGATCACAACATAGCATTCTCACTCTTTTTGTTGTTGTTTGCTTCCATTTTGGTTTCTTATTCATTTACTTTCTTTTCTTAATCTGATTTCTCTTGTCAAGCAAGAAAATTGTATAAATATGTTTATACATATTGGATTTAACATATATTTTAACATGTATAACATATATTGGATTGCTTGCTATCTAGGGGAGGGGGTGGGAGGAAGGAGGAGAAAATCTGAAACACAAAGCTATGCAAGGGTCAACATTGTCAAATTATCCATGCATATGTTTTGAAAATAAAAATCTTCATTAAAAAAAGAAATGTTGGCAATAAGAGAAGAAAAAAAATAAAGGAATTAGAGTAGGTAATGAGGAAACCAAAATATCACTCTTTGAAGATATGATTGCATACTTAGAGAATCCTAGAGAATCAACAAAAAGCTACTAGAAACAATTAACAACTTTAGCAAAGCTGCAGGATACAAAATAAATCCACATAAATCATCAGCATTTCTATATGTTATCAACAAAGTCCATCAGCAAGAGATATAAAGAGAAATTCCATTTAAAATAATTGTAGATAATATAAAATATTTGGGAGTCTATCTGCCAAGAGAAAGTCAGGTACTACATGAACACAATAACACACCACTTTCCACAAAAATAAAGTCAGATTTTAAAAATTGGAAGAATATCAAGTGCTCATGTGTAGGCCAAGATGATATAATAAAAATGACAATTCTACCTAAATTAATCTACTTATTCGGTGCCATACCAATCAAACTGCCAAGAAATTATTTTACAGAGCTAGAAAAAGTAATAACAAAGTTCATCAGGAAATACAAAATGTCAAGAATTTCAAGGGAATTAATGAAAGAAATGCAAATGAAGGTGGCCTAGCTGTACCACATCTAAAATTATATTATAAAGCAGTGGTCATTAAAAACATTAAGTACTGGGGACTTCCAGGGGTGGAGCCAAGATGGCAGAGATCAGACAGGAGTCTCTGTAACCTCCTCTAACCTTCCCTCAAACCAACAACATATGAAGCCTCTAGACTGATTCTCAAGCAAAAAAATCCACAATATCTGGAGGACAGCACATTTCTAGAAGAAGCTACTCTGGAAGAACTTCAAAACAGGTCTGTTTTAATTGGGCAAGGGGGTGGTCTGCTGAACTCAGACTGTAGCACAGGGAGACTGGGGCAGGGAGCTGGAGCAGGGAGCTGGAACAGGAGTCAGAGCGTTGTGCTTTTCACACACCTGGGAGTCTTCTGTGGGCCTCTTGGGCCAATCTGTTCTGATTGTAAGTAGGTGGTTTGGAGGATCTGCCTTTTGTGGGAGGTAGATTGTGAATCACTGAACCCCTGAGGAGCATAGGACCTAGCTGCCATTACACTGCACCCTAGGGCGGTGTATCAACAGAATCAACAGAATTAATCAACAGAACTGATCAGCACCTGAAATAATTAAATCAGCAGAACTGTCCCAGGGCAAATTAAAGCAGCTGTCCCTCCTTTGCCTTGAACAGACCTCATACCTTTTAAAAAAAATGAATAAAAAACCAAAAAGAGCTCTCACCATAGACAGCTTTTATGGAGAGAGGGAAGAACAGACCTCAAATCCTGAAGCCCCTAAAGGTAAAGCAACTCCAGAAAAAGCCCCAAAGAGAGACATTAAACTGGACTCCATGCCACAAGGCTTTCTTTGAAGATTGCATAAAGAATCTTAAAAGAGAGTTGTTAGAAGAAACATGGGGAAACGCAATGAGATCACTGCAAAATAGAATGGAAAAAATGGAAAAATGCAATGAACAAAAAAATGTAATTGGTCAATTGCAAAAGGAACTAAAAACAGTAACTGAAGAAAATAAGATATTAAAAATTAGAATTGAATAAATGGAAGTGAATGACTCATCAAGACTTCAAGAATCAGTCAAACAAAAACAAAAAAAAGAAAAGATAAAAAAATATGAAATATCTCTTAGGAAAAACAACTGACCTGGAAAATAGATCTAGGAGAGACAATATAAGGATTATAGGGCTTCCTGAAAGCCATGATGAAAAAAAGAACCTAGACACTATTTTCCAGGAGATCAGAAAAGAAAACTACCCCGATATTTTAGACTCACAAGGCAAAATACTTATTGAAATAATCCACCAATCACCTCCTGAAAGAAACCCAAAAATTAAATCCAACAGGAATATCATGGCTAAATTCCAGAACTTTCATACCAAGGAAAAGATATTACAAGAAGCCAGAAAGAAACAATTTAAATATGGAGGAGACACAATTAGGATCACACAGGACCTAGCAGCTTTTACTTTAAAGGATTGAAGGGCTTGGAATCAGATATTCCGAAGGGCAAAGGAACTTGGATTACAGCCAAGAATAAGTTACCTAGCTAGAATGAACATTATCTTCCAGGGAAGAAGATGGTCATTCAATGATATAGGACAATTTCACCTATTTCTAATGAAAAGACCAGAACTGAACAAAAAATTTGATCTACAAACACGGAACACAAGAGAAACATAAAAAGGTAACAAGAAAAAAAAAACTCTCGAGAACTACATTTATGTTATGGATACTTATAGAATGAGGGTTGATTTTATGATTTTATTATTGCATTATTATTATTATGATATGATTATTATGATATGATTATTGTGATTTTATGATTATTATATGATAATCTGAAAAAGAAATTAGAGGTAGAAAAGGGGTGAAACAAGGTTGTCCACTATCACCATTACTATTCAATATTTTATTAGAAATGCTAGCTTTGGCAATAAGACAAGAAAAAAGAATAAAGGAATTAGAGTAGGTCATAAGGAAACCAAATTATCACTCTTTGCAGATGATATGATGGTCTACTTAGAGAACCCTAGAAAATCAACTAAAAAGCTATTAGAATTAATCCACAACTTTAGCAAAGTTGCAGGATACAGAATCAATGCACATAAATCATCAGCATTTTTATACATCACCAACAAATGCAACAGTAAGAGATACAAAGAGAAATTCCATTTAAAATAACTTTTGATAGTATAAAATATTTGGGAATATATCTGCCAAGGGAAAGTCAGGATCTATATGAGCAAAACTACAAAGACATTTTCTTGATTGGATTCTTGTTGCTGCCAATATAGAATTACAGTAAAATTTTTGAATACTATCCCCATTAAAAAAGAAAATTTATTGAAATAGTTGCCAGGTTTAAAATAGAACAAATACCACACAAATGATATGTATATAATTTGAAGAGCATAATTTTTTTTCTTTTTAGAATACTTTTTTGTTGAATCCCAGAACAGTGATGTTTTTGAGATATAAGAAATTCTTTTTTTAAAAAAATAGCTTTTTTTTCAAAATATATGCAAAGATAGTTTTCAACATTCACCCTTGTAAAACTTTGTTCCAAATTTTTCTTCCTCCTTTCTCTTCCCCCACCCTAGACAGTAAGTTATCCAATAGAATTTGAACAATACAATTCTTCTATACATATTTCCACATTTATCATGCTGCACAAGAAAAATCAGATCAAAAGGGGAAAAATGAGAAAGAAAAAAACAAGCAAGCAAACAATAAAACAACAATAAAAGGTGAAAATACTATGTTTTGATTTACACTCAGTTCCCACAGTCTTCTCTCTAGGTACAGATGGCTCTCTCCATCATAAGTCTATTGGAATTGGCCTGAATCACCTCACTGTTGGAAAGAGCCAAGTCCACCAGAATTGATCATCCTATAATATTGATGTTGCTGTGTACAATGATCTTCTGGTTCTGTTCATTTCACTCAGCATCAGTTCATGCAAGTCTCTCCAGGCCTCTCTGAAATCATCCTGCTAATTTTTTCTTCTAACAATAATATTCCAAAACATTCATATACCATAACTTATTCAGCCATTCCCCAACTAATGAGCATCTACTCAGTTTCTAGTTCCTTGTTGGAACAATAAGGGCTGTTACAAATTTTTGCACATGTGGTTCTCCCCCCCCCTTTTTATGATCTCTTTGGGATACAGGCCCAGTAGAGACATAGTTGAATCAAAGGGTATGCACAATTTGACAGCCTTTTGGGCATAGTTCCAAATTGCTCTACAAAATGGTTAGATCAGTTTCCAACTTCACCAACAATGTATTAGTGATCCAGTTTTCACACATCCCATCCAACACACATCGTTATCTTCTCCTATCTTCTTAGCCATTCTGAGAGGTGTGAAGTGTTATGTCAGGATTGTCTTATTTTGCAAAGAGATGATTATTTCTGTGTCAGGGATTTGTAATTCCAAAATTTCAGAGTATTGTGATTATATGGCTAAAAGGAAAAACAATTTTCAACATTTTATAGATAAATAGCTAATGAGGAGATCTGGCCAAAGATAGTGATACTCCATTTCTATGGATTTATTGCTCAGTTACCCATGTGACAGAAAACATACTTGACGAATAAAGCTGAACCACTTGAGTAAATTTCTGCTAATGTCCTTGGAGGTCGACAATTATCTCTGCATCAATACTGAAATACTTTTCACCCAGCAAAATGAAAGAAAGCAAGTTGCAATTGTTTGGCATTGGCAAAAAGAACCAATTCTTCCAGGAGTCACCTCAATTAAAAAGCAAAAAAGAAATCATCATTGAGCTTCTCTGATTACATATGAGAGCCATTGATACTACTTTAAACACCCTTCCTATAATTATCTAAAAAAAAAGTTCAACTTCCTTGAGAAGAAAAATAAAATAAAATAAACACTACCCCTCAATATGTGAGTGACTACTAAGTTATGTGTGACTTGGAAACGATGTCTGGTATATTTAAATATATTTTGTTTCATTTATTTTATATAATTTTATTATTTTAAAACTTTTATTTATTTCAATATTTCCCCACCAATGAAATGCGGTGTCTCTGGTAGCCATAATATCAGGGCCTTCAGAAGAGGTTCAGAAGAGAAGCATAATAACCGCTGTTTCCACATTTCAGAAAACTTCTCTAATCATTAAATGGATCTCAAATAAAGCTGGATTTCTAAAATAAGCTGGATAATTAAATATGAAACGATTAAAAGCCAAATATTCTATGATTTTATTGAAAAAATTGAAGACACTAATAAGATCTACTTAGTTATTGGATAATAAAAAGAACAAGATCTTTTGCTGCATTCTTTTTACTTGACTCCAGTAATATGCCTTAGGAAGCTTCTGAAATCATTAACACAGTGTGAAAGTGATTCCATCTCTAAATTGTTTCTAAAAGCAGTTTTAACATTCATTGACCAACACTTGGATTATGACTGTGAACTCAGTCCATTAATACTAGTCAATGATGAAATCAGTTTATAGTAGTAATAAATGATAGTCCCAATGTTCTCTGCTCTGGTGGGATCACATCTGGAGTACTATAGAGTATTTATTATTTTCAAGTCTGAAATTCACAGTCCAGAGAAGTTATTGATAAGGACAAGGATATCCAGAGTAAGTCAACTAGAATGATAAAGGGACTTGACACTATGCCATATGAGTTGTTGTAAGAACTTGGGACATTTTGCCTGGAAAAAAGAAGACTTTGAAATAGTTGGGGGAGGAATGGCAGAATACAACATTATAGCTGTCAATTATTTGAAGGTCTCTCTTTTGAAAGATGGAGTCAGCCTTTTGTATTTGGACACAAAGGGCAGAACTAAAAACAACCAATAAGTAGGAGTTCCAAGGAAGCAGTCTTAAGTTTGATATTGGGAAATTTTTATGAAATTTTATGAGAGTTATGTATGAGTAGAAAGAATGGCCTCAGGTCTCCTCTCAGGAGAAGTCTCTTAGCAAAAGCTAGATGACAGTCAGTCAATAAGCACTGATTAGGCACTGTGCTAAGTACTGGGGATAGCTAACATTTGTACGGCACATACTGTGTACCAATCCCTCTGGTATAAGGACAATTGGTCCTTATAGCAAACCTGTGAGGTTGACTCATCTGAAAATCACTGTGATAGGGATAGAATCAAGTTGTTGCTCTTCAAAGTTTCAAAGCCCAATGTGTCAAAAAAAAAAAAAAAAACTTAGTTCAGCTATATAAATAATAGATCTCTTCCCTCACCAATTACGTATCATGGGTGCTGAAATTCTGATTTCAGCAGTGAATATAAGAGTAAGAGAACATGACTTTGGAATAAAATTTAAAGACAAGTAACCTGTTTAATTTATCCTTATTCCAGAAAAGAAATAAAAGCTTCTTTATCCTTACACCCTCAAAAGGGGTCTTATTTGGAACAGTTTATGAGAATTATTTTAAAGCAATTAGAGCTAGGCAAAATCATATCCATTTTTCTAATGAACCTGAAACTTGGTCTACATGGTTATGCTTAGAAAAATTTTCATGCTTATAGCAACTTAATTTTACTCCATTTCCAATTGAGAAGTAAGAACTTGATCAGTAGGGGAGCGGGGATGAGGGGGAACTATAGGATATAGATCTAAAAGATGCCATTATATATTGGGTATTTGCTATTGGTGAATACTTTTTGATTCTTTTATTTTGTGGGAGAATGTTAAGATTTGGTCTTCAGTGTTGCCAATAAGTTTTTGAATATTTGCCCAGAATCCTTTGTGGATGGGACATGCTTTCATTGTTGACTGAATAAAAAACATTTGATTTGAAAGTTTGGGAATAAGGCTGTAGGAGGACACAGAGGAATTAATGAGAATAGAAACAGTCATTGTACTACTGTAGGTCTTCAGTCATTTCATCTTGATTTATATGACTAAGTATGTTTCAATGTTAATTACTTTGACTTGATTCTCTCATAAGGAAAGGCTGTGTGTGTATGAGTGTGTGTGTATGTGTGAGAAAGAGTCAGAGACAGAGACAGAGAAATAAAGCGAGATGCAGAGAGACAGAGACAGAGAGAGAGATACAGAGAAACAGAGAGAGACAGAGACAAGAGAGATAAAGGGAGAGGCAGAGAGACAGAGACAGAGAGAGAGACACAAAAAGAGAAACAAGATGACCAAATATTTCTAACCAGTATACTGAGCCATCCTCCAAGTCTGAGAGAACACTCATGTTGTAAGACAGAGCTCTTATAAGAGGCTCCCTGACACTTGCCAGAGAACTCCAAGAAATGACTTCCAAGATATTCAGCAGTTATACATTCAGGCAGGCAGAAAGAAAAAAAGGTCAGCAAAACATGTTTTTAAAAGAGGGAGTGGGTGGCCAGTCACAAGATACAAACTTGGATAAGCTAAGCAGTCACATTATTTAAAAAGCAAACCATTTTTTGTTTTAGAAATTAAAATAAAAGAATAGATAAGAATTAGTATCTGAAGAGCTTGGGATATTTTTGCTGTAAGAAATAAATAAACAGATTCTTTTGGTAATCATAGTTTTGATTTTTTTTTGTTTTCTGTGGAGAAATAAATAACACAGAGTTTATAAGAGGCGAAAGAGATTCATATGGGCTTCTGAGAAAATGGCTCCATACTAGCTTTAAAAAAAAATCACTTTTTTTTTGGCTGAGACAATTGGAGTTAAGTGACTTTCCCAGGGTCACACAGCTAGGAAGTGTTAAATGTCTGAGGTTGGATTTGAACTCAGGTCCTCAGGGCTGGTGCTCTATCCACTGCACCGCCCAGCTGCCCCTAAAAAAATCACCTTTTTATTAAAAAAGCTTTTAATTAAATTAAATTCTTAGGAGATAGTCTTTTGGGCACACCAAATAAACATCCTGTTTTCAAAGTGAAGAGGAGTAAAATGCATGTAAAACAAGCATTTCTTGAATTGAAGGGACATTTTAATTGAAAGCAGAATTAAAAAGTAATAATTAGTAATGGTAATAGATAATATGCACATAATATTTAAAGTTTTTAAAGTATCGCATGTGTACTGTAATACATACATGTATCTATGTATTGTGTATATACAGATGAATATAAAATTATATATTATCAAGCACATATAGTATAACATACATGCATATAGATACACATACTTACCTATGTATATATGTATATCTGCATGTATATGCACAAAATACACAACATAGCTATGTGCATGCATGCTTTGTGTTTATAGTGCCATGTGTGCATTGTGCATATATGCAGACATGCATGTGTGTGCATGTGTATACAATTTGATCCTGACTATAATCTTATGAGGCATGTGTTACCATTATCCCTAAATCACCAATGAGTCTCCAAGATCTCTTGTCCATAGTCACACAATTAAAAAAACTAGAGAACAGAATTTGAATCCATCTCTCTCAACACAAAGTCTTATACTTTCCACTATTGCCATATTGTCACCAAAAAAAAGTTGTATTTCACTCTTGTTAAAAACTAACTCTATTCAATCTTTAAGAAATTGTATACCTACCATAATATCTTCCATTGTCATCCCAGCCCCTTAAAGATGAGTTAAGAGAAGTGTCTAGATTATAAGCTTTTTTAGAAGGTTTGTCAAGTTGAGAGAAGTGCTTGGAAGATTTTATTTTCCTAAAGTGCAGATTAAAAACTGTTTAACAATTCATAGTTTTAGATAGTTGCCTGGGAGCACTGAGAGGTTAAATGACTTGGCTCAGGACCATCCCCAGTTATCCTGATCTATATCCTGCCAATGGATTCAGATGGCTTTGGAGGAGATAGTGAGGCTGGTGGCTTTGCACAGTTCTGCCTCACTTAAACCCAATTCACTTGCAAGTCATATCCCTTCCTCATATCATAGTCCTCTTCAGGAATGAAGGTAACACAACAACTAACCTAAATGAGTTAGACAGCATTTGAATACAGATCTTTGTGACTCTGAAGTTGGACTCTGTCTAACTCTAGCACTGAGAAAATAGGATCAGAAAATATATAGTGTCAATAAAATCTATGGGGAAATCTAAAATAGACATGAGAGATGTCTGATAAATTATGCAATGAATTTGATTATGATGCATGATTTTAATCAACTTATGTCATGTTTCAAGAAATAGACACCAAAGGATCACTGTGTTACTTTATCATTATCTCTGATCATTTAAAACATTCTTTAAAAACATAGTGCTGAGAAATTTGTAGACCTAGCCAAATACTAAAAGAATCCTTGTTAAAATTATCCAAGTTAGCTTTAGTCCACAATGACCTCAGTATTGTTCAAGTGAATCAAAAGCCTCTCAGGAAGTTGATATTATAAGGAGGTAAGAGGCAAAGTTGATATATTGATAGATTTTCCCCTTTTCTGCCTTAGTATGGGAAATTAGCATCCATAGAATACAAAGAATATAAGAGTGCAGAGGAACCTCTTTGGCAATTTGGTACTACATGTAACAGAAGAAAAATTCTGTCTACAATGTGCCCCAGGAATATTCACCCACCTATGCAAGATGATTTCCAATGGGGAAAAATTTAACATCTTTCAAGGCAATATTTCCAGTGGGGAAAAATCTAACATCTTTCAAGACAATATTTTCCTTTCAGGTGGCTCTGCTAGAAAGTTTTTCATCTCATTCAGTCAATAAATATTTATTAAGTTCCTACTGTATGACAAGAATTGTGCTGTGTGAGAGCTACAAACACCAAAAAAAACCAGATAGCCCTTGTGCTTAAGAAGTTTCCAGTCCAATGAGAGAAGATAACATAGAAAAGGAAACTGAAAAGGGGAGAAGAGAAGAAAGATATCTAGAAGGAACATGATAGAGTCCAGTACAAAGAGAAATAAAGTCATTAAGTGAAAATTCACTTCTCTTCAAACTCTTCAAACTACTTTTGCCCTCTGTAGCCAAGTCCAACAAGTCTGATGTCTCTTTTGGATGACAGCCCTCTAAATAACTGAAAAATAGATTTATTGGTACTTAAGTACCTCCTCAAGGTGTTCTTGAAGCTTGACTTCTTCCCTATCCAAATTTCTTCTCTAAAATACATCAGCCCAGTGAACTTCCCAGTTCTTTCAACTAGTCACAAAAGACTTTCCATGTGTTTTTATCTGATTTCCTCCAATGGTTCACAATTTTTGCATAAATTGATTAAGAACTTAACTATACCTAGTTTATATCTTTAATAATTGGTTGATTAAATAAAGCTATACTTGTTCACACCTACTTTATGTCTTTGATTAATTGAATATGTAACTCAGTCAAAGAGTCATTCTTGCCCATTGAACATCTTGTTAATTACATTGGAATTAAGGGGAATGAAATGTTGAGTCATACACTGATATTTGTGTACTTGAATTCCAAATTGCTTGAGTCAGGGAAGAATGATAGAAAAGCAGGTATAATTCATGATAAGTTTCAAATGAGAGGATGAGTCCAGTTTGGATATCATGTGTTAGCTATTAGAGGTATGAGGGAATTTCTCAGGAGGCACTAGAGATAGATGATCCATTTAATGAGAGGTCTACCCCCAAAGCCACTTAGCACAGCACCTTTTTATTTTCACATTCTCTACTGACAGTTTGTTTGACTGGTTCTTTTCCAAAACATAATAGCAGTAAGCTCTTTAGAGTCTTGCCATAACTAAGCAGGCACCTGAATTTTGAACATTCTTATTTATATTGGTAGGACTCAGAACAAAGCATGGGGCAAAGATTACTGGGCTTGAACTTTGACAGAGAAATGAACAGAAAACAAAACCCTTTGCTGGTGCTCAAGGACACTTCTGTTGGAATATATAAATAATTTACTGCAGGAAGTTCTACAAAGGGTCAGCCAATAACTTTAATTAAATATTTCTGGCAAGAAGCCAAAGACAAGACGCCAGACCAGTTGTTTAGTGTATATGAAATGAGGATGGTAGAATGCTTCAGTATGACTATTTAATACTCAGAAGTTTATATCATTGCATATTAAAGACTGGGATTATGCCAAGCTTTTTGTTGAAAATATTTTTTTCCTTTCTTTCAGAAGGATTAAAAAAAAAGAACAACTATGCCATCCCTGGAGTTTATATATGTATATATATATATATATCATTTGTTTAGAGACTGCCAGTCAAAATAGGGAATCAAAACAAATTATAGCTAATGATTATTACTTTCATTTATATTTCACTTTAAAAATTTTAAGGCAATTCATGTCTTATTTTCATTGAGATAGTTTTTTTAAAAATTATATTTATTTTACAGGTGAGAAAACCAAGGCTCAGAGAATAACTTGCCCAGGATTACAGAGCTAACACTTGAGGCAGGATATAAATGCAGGTCCTTCTAATTTCAAGTATTCTACTTTTTCTAGCATGCCATCGAGTTTTATGATAAAATATTCATTTAAATTATTTATTGTTAAACTTCAAGTAAATGTTTTAGGATTAAATTTCACTGCCAACAATGGGCTACATTTCCCATATTCTCATTATAGATGAGAATCAGATAGTCTGGAAGATAGGATCACTATAATCATACCCTAGATAAATCACCATAATGGTCTTAAAAGGGGGTTCTTAATCTTGTTTTTGTCATGTACCCATAGATAAGACCTATGGACCCTTTTTCAGAATGTTTTTCAATACACAAAATACACAGGAGCAAAAGAGAAGCAATTATAGTGAAATAGTTATTAAAATATGCTCTTTTATGAGGGAAGTATTGGTAAAGAATTAAAAAATATTTTCATTCTTCCTTCTTCTGTGTCTAAAGGATTCAGTCTTAATTTGTATTCAGCTTTTAATTCTAGAGTTTTGGGGAAAAATCCATTCCATGTAGCATAGGAAATATATTTATATTTATACTGCATTATTTCTGTCTTTCCATTTCCCCACTCCTCAAAAAAAAAAAAACCCAAAAAACAAAACACAACAAAACAAAACAAAAACAAAAAAACACTGTCAATCAAGGATATCAAAATTGTGCTATAACATTATTTAAAATTTCTATTCACTGAAAGGTTATTTTTCTTATTTTGCATTGAACCAATGGATCTTCAACTATTAACTTAAAGGCATAAATATTTACACAAAAGAGAATATTTGGTAATTTCTCTACTAACTTTGGTCATCTTAATCATGAGCATCGCTGTGAAAGCTGGCAGAAATTAATGGATGAATTGTATTGTGTCCTAGTTTACCTAGGATATGGATCTGACTCAACATTGGGGAAGTAAGACCTTTCCCTACTGCACACCCTCCAAAAGATCATATTCTCAGAAATAAACAAGACTGAATGTAATGACATCTTCTTTTTTATATATTTGAGTCTGAAATACTTGAAGAGTATTTAGTATTAAAGTTTTTTGGTTAGAGGGTTCTAGAGTTTTATTAATGCTGTCTGTGAATTACAAGATTTTGGAGCAAGAAGAGACTCATGAGAAATCTACAAGAATATTATTTGGGAAAAATAAGGCATTCTGACTTACTTCATATGTATTTTTCTTCATTTTCAATTCTCTTTTCTCCCAGCTTCCATACAATCCTTTTTTTCCTTTCTACAAAATTCTCGTGATTTATACTCCATGTTTCTCCATTTACCTTATGCATCAATCTAGAGATCTGTCCTTACCCTCCCTGCTCCCCCATAGGACAGAATGAATTATAAGTGCTCTCCATGTGACTGGCTGAGACCAGGATTTCATGGGTAAAAAGCTTCTAATCTCCAGGGTGGGTATTTCTTCTTCTACTATCAACAAAGTAAGAAATACTAACAAAGTAGAGGAAGGGGGGAAGGAGAGGAAAACTTCTAGAGAGAAATGAAATGAAACAATACAAAACTAATCTAAAAAACAATTGTGGGGACCTATTAGAACAGATATAAAAGAATAAAACATGCTTTGTTTAAAAGGGAAAAAAGAAATGAAAGGTCAAAAATATTAAGACATGACAAACAAAAGAGTAAAGGTGTAGAAACTGATTCATAACCATC
>JAJPUD010003198.1:119839-167280 GCA_023553655.1 Myrmecobius fasciatus
GGAGGCAGTTGCTACTATTATCCCCATATTCCAGTTCAGGAAACTGAAGCAAACAGAGATTAACTGATTTGCTCTAGGTCACATAACTAGGTAGTGATTATTTGAGGCCTGATTTGAACTCAGTCTTTCATCAATGTGTCACTTAGCTAATCCATCACTCTTTGAACTACTATTAAGTATTTTTCTCAATGTGCACTGTACTAAGTAAGATTAAGAGCTGGGTCTGGGTTTCTGTATGTTAGGCCTTTACAGTTTGAGACAGACAATACACCATTCCCAAAGAAGCTTATAATATAAACAACTAAAAATTCTTGGCAACATGTTAGATTCATCTCTCATTTTTATCGCTCACATCTACTCAGTCCCCAGTTCAATTCAACAAACATTTATTAAACTGCTACTATTGGCAAAACACTTTGTTGAAAGGGATCTAAAAATTAACAAAGAAAAAAATGGCACGGTCTTTGTTTTAAGTTACTTAAAGACTTTTTAGTAGACTATGATATATGGAAATATAACACATGGAATGGAAAAGTGTTTAACAGAGATACAAAATGCTAGAGAAGTTTAAAAGTTGGGGCACTGAAAGAATAGTATAGATCAGGAAGCCTTTATGTAGAATAGAACATGAATTGGATCTTAGATGAGAAGAATTCAAACTGGGAAAAAAAGAGGGTTGGGCATGTTTGGTATTTAAAGCCCTTTATAATCTAACAGCTTCCCCTACCTTTCTAGTCTTCTTATATTTTACTCCCCAAGGTATCCAGTGACACTGACCTTCTGGCTGCTCCATGAATAAGACATGCATTTCTTGGCTTTGGACATTTTCTTTGTTTGTCTTGTTTGCTAGAATTGCTCTCCTTTGCTCACGCAGACCACCCACCTCCATGGCTTCAATTAAGTCCCAACAAAAATTCTATCTTCCACAGGAAGCCTTTCCCAGTGCCTCTTAATTCCAGTGCTTTCCCTCTGTAAATTAGTTATTTATCTTATAGCTTATTGTATATATTCATTTGCATGTTATCTCCCCTATTAGATCCCCATAGATATTTGAGGTCAGCAATTCTCTTTTGGCTCTTTTTTCTATCCTCAGCACTTATTCCAGTGCGTGGCACATGGTAATCACTTAATAAACATCTGATTAATTGATGTGTATTCCCTACTATACTCACTATCCTATTATACCACATGGTCTTGTGACTTCGTTTTAGATATGTACTACATCTCTAGATTATTGCTCTGACTGCTATACTGTCCTTAATAAAATACTCTGATGCCATAAGAAATCCCTGAGGTCAGTACCTGTGCTTTTAACTTTCCTACTCTTCCTCTGTGTTTTCTCAGCCCTTCCTTAGGAGAGACATCAAATTGAATCAATAAGCAATTAATAAGCATTATGCTATGTGCCAGACACTGTACTAAGCACTGGAGATCTGATAGATAAAAAAAAAAAACCAGACTTAATGCAAATGGTTTTGCCCAATTAACATATATTTCGTTATTCAGTTGCTTTTCGGTCACATCCAAGTCTTCATGACCCTATTTGAGCTTTTCTTCGCAAAGATACTGGATAGTTTGTCATATCAATGTCTTGACTGGGGTCATATAGCTAATAAGTGTCTGAGGCCAGTTTTGAACACATCTTCTTGACACCAGGCCCAGTGCTCTATCCACCATAATACCTAGCAGCCTTTTGCTTTACAGACAATAATCCTAATAAAAACAAGAAACCAGACAGCTAGGTGAAATAGTGGCTATAATTGGAGTCAGGAAGAACTGAGAAGTCAGGAAAACATTTAGCTATGTGACACTGGATCAATCATTTAATTGTTCTCAACTTCAGTTGTCTCATTCCTAAAAAGGTTAAATAACAATAGCCCTTATCTCACAGGGTGAAGAATAAGGACGGAATGAGGTAACATGTAAAATGTTTTGCAAACCAGTATTATCATTGTTGATAATTATTAATATCAGAAAAAAGGACTCATTAAAATTAATTCTTTAAAGTTTTTAAAGTACTTTTTCTCATAATTTTGTGACTTGACAGGTACTTAGCAGAGTACTTACTTAACACAGTGTAGGTACTTGACAATTTTTTATCATTGATTGAAGACTGCAACTCAAAATTATTTTCACTATGATTGCAAGGCCTGTTTTAGCCCTGATCATGGAGTTGAGGCCAGCATTTGAATTCATTACCAAGATTTAGATCTTTGACACTGTGTGACTTTGAGAAAATGACCTTATTTCATTGGCCTCAGTTTTATCACCTTAAATAAGGGGATTGTATTAGACAAAATTAAGACCATTTTCATCCTCAAATCTAATATTTTGAGTAGTAGTGAACCCTAGTAGCAGCCAGCTTCTTAAAAGCAGGGTTTCTTACACTTTTTTTGACTCATTATCCCTTTTCATCTGACAAATTTTATGTGATCCCCACATTCAATGACATGACCTCATGTGGGATCACAACCCACAGTTTAAAAAGCTTTGCATTAGAATATTCTGTTCAAGTATTATATTTTGCTAGACAATGTACTAAGTAGGAATGATAGTAGCATTTGTAAGGTAGGTGAGTATACTCTGGAAATAGGAAAAGGCAATATGGGATATAATCATGTTCTGCTATTTCTGACTTCACTCTTGCTATGTCCTAAGCTAGTGTAAAGAAGGGGGGAAAGGATATATGTATATATATTTTGAGAATAAGAATCATTAAATTTCAGAGCTAGAAAGTGACCTTAGAAAGAATCTAGTTCATATCATCACTATTTACAAATGAAATTGATAAAGATCAAAGATTTTAAATAATTTGCTCAATGTCATGCAGCCCGTATCTAATTCATGATTTTGAATTCTATTGCACAATGTAAGTGAGACAAATTATAAAGTAAATTCTGTAATTATCTGAGTATATTGAGAATGTACTATGAATATGAGAAAGGTCGATTCCTAGAACAAAGTTAATTAGCCTGATCTGGATTATTCAATTCCACAAATGTTTTATCGTTATTACTCATGTTTACCCAACAAAATCAATAATTGCCTGATCTTTATACTTTGTGATTTCACATGTCAAAGCTTCTCAAAACTAGCAAGGAGGAATTATTTTTCATTTTTTTCAGAAGGCTTGAGCTTACTTGGGCAGGGAAGTTCCAATAGTAAAGTACAAAAGTAAAGTCTGAGATTACCTCTGCCTATATTATATTCAATCCTAGGAGTTATAATAAATTTTGAAGAGGCAGGCAAAGCGGCATTAACTAGTTCAGAGTTCTACTTGGTAAAGCTTAGAAATTTATTGTCATAACCAGATTAAGAGGTTGGGAATATGTTATTTAGATTGTCTAAGTTAAATAAGCCATGATGAAAGTATCTTGATGATTAAAAATATTCTAGATATACTTCATATATCTAAAATTTATATGTCTAGAATTTAAGCCAGCAAAATCTTCTATTACCACAGTATTTTTTCCTTAGAAAAGCATAATGATCATTGATGCTTATGAAACACTATCACTGCAAAATTCTGAAGGGCTTTCTAAGTCATCAAAGAATGATTAAATTATATACAAGATAAAATCAATATTGAATTCATTTTAATGTGCTATACTTGAAAATTGGTCATCCAATGTCTGGTTTCACAGCAGAATTATCAAAGAATGACAGATATTTTACTAAACTATTTCTGAGTAAGAATTTTCTTTATCACATACCTAACAAGTGGTCTCAAAAATTCTGCACAAATAATTCTAATAAGGCAGAATCTGCTACCTCCTGAGACAGTCTGTTTCATTTGTGGCTAATTCTAGTTGGAAAGTTTTCCCTTTGCTCCTAGTTTCTCCCTCTGGGACCAATCAGAACAAATGTATTTCCTCTTCTAAATGACAGGCTTTCAGATTCTTGAAGAAAACTATCTCTTCTCACAATTCTCTTCTTCCTGATAAACATCTCTTGCTTCAAATAATTCTTATATAACCTTATGTGATTTCAATGTCCTTCACTATTCTGTTTACCTTACTGTGGGTGTCAATTTTGGATTTCTTAATCTTCTTTCTAAAATCTAATTTTCAGAATTAACCATGATATATCAGATAAAGTCTCATCAAGGTATGTTGGTCATATCTCTCCCCTCTTCATCTCATATATTAAATTTTTTTGAAAATAAGGGTAACTTTATATTAATTCCTATTAAACCCATCTTGTCAGATTCAATCCAAAGTTCTAGGTGATTGGTTTGTTTTGGGATCTAATTCTATTACCCAATGTGTTAGCTATAGTGCCATACTTTCTGTCATTTGCAAAACTGATCATTGTACTATTTGATACGTAAGTCTTTGATAAAAATGTAATATATCAAAGGGCCAAACTTGGATCTTTGAGTTACCAATTGAAGCTTTCCTTTGAAGCTAACAGAGCATCATTAATGATGATGCCTTGTGTCTTGCCATTAAATCTGGGCCAAATTCATTGAACTGTCCTATTGCATAGTTCATTTTGTTCAAAATAATAGCAGTAGATTTTGCCAAATGCTTTCCTAAAATCAAGATAAACTACATTAATAGCACTCCTCTACCAATCCTGTTGAAATGTCAAAATGTTATTTTGACCCATACTTAATATAATCATGCTGGTTCTCTTTGATCACGCTTAATTTTTTAGATGGTAATTAACCATCCTTTAATGAGAATTTGTAGCATTTTGTCAAGCATCAAAGTTAAGCTCAATAATTTGGAGACTTACTCTCCTTTTTTTTGAAGATTGAAATAACAGTTATTCTTGTCTAGTCCAACACTCTTTTCCTTCTTCTATATTATCTTTTAAACATCACTGACAATAGCTCAGAAAACACATCTTCAGTTCTTTCAATATATTGGGATGGTTTTTATCTGAGTGTGATTTTTTTTAACACTTTGAAAATATCTAGAATCCCCTACCATTTCCCTACTACCCTTCAATAAAAATTCACTACTAAAATTGCTTATTCTGTCTTTTCCTAAAGACCATTCTTTTTGGCAAGAGATATAAAATCAAAGGAAAGTATTTTCTCTGTTATCATGATTCCCTCTATTCTTACAAAATTCAGACCTAAATTGAAGAAAGTAGGGAAAACCATTAGATCACATAGTTATAACCTAACCATCATCCCTTATGAATGGATAGTGGAAGTTATGAATAGATTTAAGGGATCTGATAAACAGAGTGCCTGGAGAACTATAGAGAAATCGCAATATTATCCAGGAAGAAGCAGCAACAAAAATCATATTTCCAAGAAAAAAAGATTAAGAAAGTAAAATGCCTGTTGCATAATCTTTTACAAATATCTGAGGAAAAGGAAAGTAAAAGATAAAGGAGAAAAGGAAAAATATACCCAGTAGAGAATAGCAAGGAGAGATAAGATTTTCTTAAATGAACAATGGACAGAGAAGAAAACAATAAAATGAGAAAGATAAGAGATCTCTTCAAGAGAATTAGAGACATAAAAGAAAATTTCACACAAAAAATGAGTCTGATAAAGGTAAAAAATTGTGGAGATTTAACAGAAGCAGAAGAGATTAAGTAGAGGTAGCAAAACTACCCAGAACTATACAAGAGCTCAATATCACTTATAACCACAATGATGTGGTTACTTACATAGTGTCATATATCCTGGGAAATGAATCCAGTGGAACTTAGGAAGCATTGCTTATAGTATAACTAGCGAAGGTGATGGAATTCCAGCTGAATTATTTAAAATATTAAAATATGTCATTAAAATGCTACACTCAATATGCCAGCAAATTTGAAAAGTACAACAGTGGCCACTGAATTAGAAAAGATCAGTTCACGCCCCAATCCTTAAAAAAAAAAGGCAATGCAAAGAATGTTCAATTTTAGCAAACAATTGTGCTCATTTCATATAAGATTCTGCAAGTGAGACTTCAGCAATGTATAAACAGGGAATTATCAGATGTGCAGGCTGGTTTTTGAAGAGGCAAAAAAACCAAAGACCAAATTGCCAACATTCACTGTTATGGATAAAGCAAGGGGGCTCCAGAAAAACATCCACTTCTGTTTCATTGACTACACTAAAGCCTCTGACTGAGAACCACAACAAAATGTGGCAAGTCCTCAAAGAGATAGCAATAGTAGATTATCTTATTTTTTTCCTGAGAAACTTGTATGCAGGCCAAGAAGAAACAGAACCAAATATGGAGCAACTGAATGGTTTAAGATTGAAAAGGGAATATGACAAGATAATATAGCTTCACTTTATTCATTTAACTTTCATGTAGAGTACATCATGTGAAATGCTAGTCTAGATGAATAAAAAGCTCGAATAAAGTTGCTGGAAGAAATACCAATAATCTCAAATATCCATTTGATAACTACTCTGCTGGCAATGAAGAAAAATTAAGAAGCCTCTTGATGAGGATGAAAGAGAGAGTGCAAAAGCTGACTCAAAGCCTAACATTAAAAAATCTAAGATATTGGCAACTAGTCCCATCACTTCCTGATAAATAGAGGTAGAGGAAATGGAAGTAGTGTCAGATTTTATATTTTTGGGCTCAAAGATCACTGCAGATGATAATTGCTGTTATGAAATTAAAAATATGCTCTCTCCTTGGAAGGAAACTATAGCAAAACCAGATAACATACTAAAAAGCAGAGACATCACCTTGTTGAGTAAAATCTGTATAGTTAAAGGTATAATTTTTTCCAGTAGCAATGCATGACCACTGCAGAACCAATGCTTTTGATTTGAGGTGCTAGAGAAGACCTTTGAGAGTCCCTTGGACAGCAAGCAGTTTGAACCAGTGAATATTTAAAATAATTCATACTCATTAGAAAATTGAATATCGAAGCTGAAGCCTAACTTGGGCCACAAATAAGAAGATGGGACTCATTGGAAAATACCCTGATGTTGGGAAAGACTGAAAGTAAAAGCAGAGGATAAGACAGATAAATAGTGCCATGGAAACAACAAATATGAACTTGGATAGACTTTGGGAAATAGTCAAGTATAGAAAGGTCTGGCATGCATTGGCCAGCAGGGTCACAGTGTAACAAACAACTGAATAACTGGAATACCATAACAACTTTTACCCTTTCTTTATTCCTCTTCTTTTCCCCACTAGTATACCATGATATTCTAATAACACTTCCACAAACAGACTGAATTTATTGCAGTTAAACTAAGCTTTTATATTGCCTTTAGTTTGAAGGATAATTTGGTACCTTAATTTGAAAGGGAGGAATATTCAAAGAATTTGAACTGAACGTGGGGTTTTGGATATTAGTGTTTATTTAGAATAGAATTTTTGAAAAGCTACCATTTCCCAGGAAATAGGAAAAAAACTCTTTAAAAAGTTACAAAATTTTAATATAACTATTTGGTAGCCAGTATTCTTTATTAAATAATTACTTCAACATAGAAACAGAAGTCAGAGCCACCTTCAAGTTCCTATGCCTTGAACATATGCTTCAGATCCTAAAAAAATCAGTTTTGGGATGAGTTTTGAGTGGTGGCTAATCCTTTTGCTTTTCTGGGATGCCAATTCCCAAAATGTTATCCTGGATATATCAGGCATTTCCTTACAGAAAAGCAAGTACAACTCTGGACTCATACAAACCAGTTTCAATCACAGAGGACTATCATCCCTCAAATACTTTAATTAAGCTTTTTTTCATCCTATCTGGTTTATTTTGCCTCACCACCCTGTATCTGCAGGGAAAATTTCTACAACATAGATTAGGTGCTCATGTCCAGGGTATTCCCTGAAAGTGACAGAGTTCTCCTAGAAAAAGTACTCAATATAACAAGAAGCCAAAAGGTATTGAACAGCAATTTATATCTTCTACCAAAAAGATGCTTAAAACACAAAAAGATTTACAAATGTGCATAAGTCAATTGTTAAAACATAAAGCAAGAACTTACATATTTAACACATTCCCTTGAAAGATAAAGACAATATTCAGAGGCTGATGAAAAAAAATATTTTTCCTTCATTTTGGTCACAAGGGAACTGTGGACTTGGATGCAGGTCTAAAACAAAGAGATCACTAGGACTTGTGGTTTCAAGAGATCAGAGGCCCTTTTAGAGTGAAAATAAGAGTGTAAATCAAAAGAGCAATGGCTATTCCTCTCTCTGGATCACATTGCATTGGAAACACCAGAAACTTGTAGACTCCCCAAAATGGCCCCAAAATGAAAGAGTAGCACAAAAAAAATCTGAAATTTTGGATAATACTTTGACACCTTAAAGGTGAGCAAAGCCCAACTTTAACATAAAGTTCAAGATCAAGAAAAAATTAAAAGAATCTATATACACCAAAACATTTATGACAGCTTTTTTTTTGTGACAAAGAATTAGAAATTGAGCTGCTCATCAAGTGACAAAAGGCTGAACAAGTTTTGGCACATTCTTATGCTGTGGGGTATGAAGAGGGAGGTGATTTCAGAAAAAAAATGCATATGATTTAATGAAAGAGGAAGTAAGCAGAGCCAGGAGATCATTGTACACAGTAACATCAATATTGTAATGATCAACTGTGAAAGACTTGAATACTCTGATCAATACAATTATCTAGGACAATTCCAAAGGACTTGTGATGAAAAAATGGCAACCATTTCTAGAGAAAGAACTGATAAACTCTGTGTGCAAGTTAAAGTAAAATTTTCTCACTATTTTTTTTTGCTTTTTTGAAAAACATGGAAATATGTGTTGTATGATTTCACATGTATAATTGATATCATATTACTTGACTTCTCAGTGAGTATGGAGGGGTTTGGGAGGACAGAGAGAAGTTGGAACTCAAATTTAAAAAGAAAAAAAGTGTTAAAAATAAATGCATAATAAAAATTTAAATGAGAAAAAAAGAAATGATGAACAGATTAATTTAAGAAAAACCCTGAAAGACTTATATGAAATGATGGAAAGTAAGTGAGCAGAACTAGAACAGCATTCTACATAATAACAGAAATATTGCACAATGATCAACTGTGAATGTCTTAGCTATTCTGATCAATATAATGATCCAAGACAATTCTGAAGCATTTCTGATGAAAAATTCCATCTACCTCTAGAAAAAACCTGAAGGAGTTTGAATGCAGATCAAAGCATCCTTTTTAAACTTTATTTTTCTTTTTGCTGTACTTGTTCTCTGTTTTCCTTTGCACTGTGGCCAATATAGGAATGTTTTGCATGACTTCATGTATAATCTATGTCAAACTAATTGTCTTTTCATGGTAGAGGATAGGGAGGATGGGAGGGAGAGAATTTTTAAATCAAAATTTTAAAAAGAAACAAACACTAAAATTTTTACATGTAATTGAAAAATAATTAAATAAAAATATAATAGGGGGGGAAACATTTAGTAGAAAACATTAGGAACAAATCTCTTTACCTCTTCATATCTGTCAAAAATGGCTCCCTCCTGTAAAAATGGGGAAACTGGCTTCTGCCAGTTAAATTCATATGGTTTGGCCATAATTATCTTCAAAACCTGAAAATAAAAAGAATTGCTAATTAGTAAATTAACCAAAAGAAATTAAAGTCAAAATGATATTTATTACTTTCAATTACTTTTTTTGCTTTTTTGTTTTTTTGGGTTTTTTTGGTAGGCGTTACCTAACATTATACTTCTATGAACTATTATCCTTCCACCATGGACAAACAATATTGTTAAAAACAAAAAATGTAAACAATAGAATAATAATGCACCAGAAATGTTTTGAAGATATATTCTTTATTACTACAATTTTTACTCTGGGAAGGAGGGACTTCTTGCTGTAAATCACATTACTGATCCATCCCTTTAAAAGCCTATTGGGTGGCTCAGTGGATAAAAAACTAAATTTGACATCAGGAAGACTCATCAAAGTGCCTCAGACACTTACTAGCTGGGTAACCCTGGACAAGTCACTTAACCATGTCTGCCTCAGTTAAAAAAGATAGAAGGAAATGGCAAACCATTCCATTGATGACCAATAAAATCCCAAAATGAGGTCATGAAGAGTCAGACATGACTGAAGCAATCTAACAATAAAAAAGCATGGATGAAGTTTTCATTAATCACCATTTCAAGTGGAATGCAACACTCCATGAATTAACACGTTGAGATTTTATACAAACTTGTTACTGAAAGGCACAAGGATGATTCACCATGATAGAAAGAACAGAAAGAGCAGAGGTTTTCTTCCAGGGGATGGGGAGAGAAGTGTGAAGGAGGGTGTCAGGCAGTGGGCTAAGCATTTTATAATTACTCTTTTATTTGATCCTCATAACTCTGTGAAATAGATGCTATTATATCCATATTTTACAGCTGAAGAAACTGAGGTAAACAGGCTTTTTCTAGGCCAGACTTGTAGTAATGTCTGACTAGCAAGCTCAACTTGGGTTTTTCTGACTCAAGGAGCAACACAGTGTGCACGCAATACTAGCTGCCTCTTCTAGTTCAATTCAGAAAGAAAGAAAAATTCTTGGACTTAAGACTGAGAAAGTACAAGAATTCTACTCGCTGGTTCATCCAATTTATGTATTCTGCAGAGTAAAATGGATTGCAAAACATTCACATTGGGACAGAAATGTGTTATGGATTGATCCACAGCCAGAATGATTGGCCACAGGTATAAGAGTCCTGACATTAAATACCAATTTGAGAAAGGAGTAAGTTCCTTTCATTTCCATTAGACTGTTGGTGATAAGGAGAAAATGATTTGTCAATTCAATTCGGTAGAAATTTACCAAGATTTTACTAAGTGCAAGCACCATGCTAGATCCAGGAATACAGAGAGCAATGAAAAACTGTCTAGTTCCTTATGGAGTTAAACAGGCATCTGGATTTTACAGTCTTTATTCTCCAGATTCCCTTTTCTAAAGCAACTACCTCCTTTTCTACTTTTATTTCCTTTTCAGTAGGAGTGGCAACAAGAAAAGGTATATATATATATATATATATATATATATATATGTATATATATATATATATATACAAACACACATATATTAACATACATATTGATTAATAGAATAAATCATAGAGGTGAGCAAAGTACTTACCTGGATTCCATGCGTCTTTACCAAACCTATTTCACAGGACATACACTAGAAGCACACTGTGTTCACTACTCTCCCTTCCACTCCCAAGCCCTTCAGCTATTATATTCACATGAACTCACAGCACAAATTTGAAATTTTTTCAAGTTGATCTGCTTATGTGAAGAACTGTAATACTTTTGTTCCAAATGCAGAGAAAGAAAATGAATACTGGATCATTCAACAAACATTTGTTAAGTACTTAATTTGTGCCAGGCACTGTGGGAGATCGATTAGTCTGGAGAGGTTATCAAAAGTGGGCAGTGCAGATTAATGGAGCTTCTTGTGTTTAGATCTAGAAGGACGTTTAGACACCATAAAATCCAACCTCTTTATTTATTTGATTTTATCTAGCTGTCTATCTATCAGGGAAAGGTGGGGAGATTGCTTTATTTCTGACTGGGGCTCCCATACAATATTATTAGAACCTCACCCAATGGGGTTAGCTCGCTATTGTTCAGAAAATCCCACAGTTCAAGAGACCTTTCTTATTCAACCTTCCCTGGTAATAGAAACTACCATGTACTACCTTGACCAGCAACCTTTCTATTTAAAAATAATAAGAATACATAAGCCCACAGTATTAATGGCAGACCTGGGATTCATATGCAGTTTCTAAAACATCCCCAAATAATTTGTTTTTTCCTATTACAGCAGGTAAGTCCAAAAGAGAAGTATAAGGGGATCATAATCTATGAACATATAGCTCTACAAATTTTGTGAGTTAATGATAAATTTAAATTTGGGTCAGAAGCACTGGCCCAGCAGACTGGGAAGGAATTTGGATTTTTCAGAATTATGAGTCTGAGCTAAAGAATTGCTTACCGTCACGAGAACTTGCTAGGAGATTGGCATGAGGAGAATCTGTTTAATGGCCTACCCTGTAGAGAGAGGCCAATTTGACCCCATATTTGGAAATGGTGTGGTATCATGGGGAAAAAGCACTGGAATTAAAATCAGAGAATGTGGGTTTAGATATCTGCTCAGTCAATCACTGCCTGTGTGATCCTGGGCAAATTCTTAATTTCCCTGAGTTTCAGTCTCTATATCTATAAAATGATGTCAGACCAGATGACCTCCCTTCTAACTTTAAATTATGATTTTATGACTGGAAAATATTAGCAGACAGTGAATCATTTATGCTAGCTAACTCTAAAAACTACTTCAAAATTTAGAACAAAATGAATTTAGATGCTATGCTTTAAATGAGTGACTTGAGAATAACATAAATTTTATAAAGAAATTATTTCCTTTTAAAATATACTTTCTAGCCATCATACCTGGAAGATTATTTTTTTAAAAGAAATCTCTTTTAACAATAACTTAAAAGTCTATCCACAGCTAGCTAGAATTAGGTTTTTTTTTTTTTTATTGTATTGCACCAGTATAACCTGTTTGTAAAGTACTGTTTCCTTATGTCTGAGGTCAGATACTGAAAGTATCATTGCTTTTTGTTCTCTTCATGATTGAGGAGTATTATCTCACTCAAAATGGTTTATAGGAGAGGGGCAAAATTCTTAAACTATTGCAGATCACACAAAAAGATCACACAAAAACTATCCACACAGTGGATAGATTTCAAGGCAGATTTATGAACTTGAAAGAGGAAAAATTATCTCCACATTTTCCCTAAACTCTATCTGAAATTTACCCTTTCTTTCAATTATGATCTTAAAAATATTCTTTTCAATTAGGGTCTATCAGCTATGCCAGACTGCTAAGGGAGTTTATGGCACAAAATAGTTAATAATCTCTACTTTAGAGGGGAAAACAATATAATACAATCAGTAAAGAGATTGTTACAAAGACAAAGGATGGATATATACCCATGCACCTTTTTCCAGTGTAAATACCTTAAGTACTTTGGAAGAAGACCAATGAGTGTTTAAATAGTCTTATTGTTTCTGAAGTCTTATGCAACTAAAGTGGATTATAGATTTGACTTTCTGCTGAATAAAATTTATTATACTCAAGATAGCTCAGTGGGCAGAGATGAAATATGTCCAGGAATTCTTTGTATGACAATCAAAATGATATATATTGGGTTCCTCCAGAGAGATGCTTTCTAAAATTATAACCAAAATCTAAGTATTTTAGTAGGTTAATAAAAGAGAAATGTAGGAAGGAGGTTGAAATGGAAGAATAGAAAGATAATAGAGTTGTTCAAATTAGAAATGAATAATACAATTTGGATGCTTTCATCCATGAAAAACAGTGGAGCAATAGCCTCTTCTATTCTTATTCAAAACTGATATCTCTCTCTAAGGTGGGTTCACAGACGACTTAAATTACTAAAGTAATGACCTGTAGATCTGGCAAAACTAGGCAGGACAGAGGAAATTTGGAATCAAAGAATTTCTTGTTTCTGAATATACATACATCTATTCTCTGAGGCAAAAGATTGGAATTTTGAAAGTATTAGGAACAAGAAGTAGGTATTCTGATGTAATTAGGATTTCTTGAGTTAAGTCCCCTCATCAAACCAATTTCAAAAGCAAAGACTACTTCATACCTTAGAGAGTTGCTGAGGTAGGAAAGGGTGTAAAAAATTAAGGGCATTGCAGTAGAAATACCTTCTAGTAATTCTTTTTATTTGATGAGTTTGAACTAAATGATTTAGAACATTATATCTCTTCTAAATGTCTTTGATAAATTGCTCTATCAACTCTTTTCCTAGACTAGTCCATGTTGGAGTCAACTGATGGGACTCTTCATTTTACTGCCACTCCTTCAAATTTCATTATTGCATTTGGAACTATGCTCAAAAAGTTATCAAACTGTGCATACCCTTTGACCCAGCAATGTTTCTATTGGGCTTATATCCCAAAGAAATCTTAAAGGAAGGAAAGGGCCCCACATGTGCAAGAATGTTTGTGGCAGCCCTTTTTTGTAGTGGCTAGAAACTGGAAACTGAATGGATGCCCATCAATTGGAGAATGGTTGAGCAAATTATGGTATATGAATATTATGGAAAATTATTGTTCTGTAAGAAATGACCAGCAGGATGATTTCAGAGAGGCCTGGAGAGACTTGCATGAACTGATGCTGAGTGAAATGAGCAGAACCAGGAGATCATTATACACGGCAACAACAATACTATATGATGATCAATTCTGATGGACATGGCTCTCTTCAACAATGAAATGCTTCAAACCAGTTCCACTTGTTCAGTGAAGAAAGCCATATACACCCAGAGAGAGGGATATGAAATGTGGACCACAACATAACATTTTCATGCTCTCTATCGATGTTTGCTTGCATTGTGTTTCCTTTCTCTGTTTTTTTTCTTGTAGATACGATTTTTCTGCACAACAATGATAAGTGCGGAAGTATGTATACATATATTCAACTTGTCAAGTATTTTAACATAATTAACATGTAGTGTATTTCCTGCTATCTAGGGGAGGGGTGAGGAGTAGGGGGAAAAATTTGTAACAGAAAGCTTTGTAAGGTTCATTGTTGAATAATTATCCATACATATTTTTTGCAAATAAAAAGTTTTAATAAAAAAATTTCATTATTGCAATATGGCAGAGCAGACATAGCAACCCAACTGATCTCTCTCAATATTTTCCTCTAAACAACTTCAAAATAATGCCTTAAATAAAATTTTTGAGTGACACAGCCAACTCTGGAGCTCAGGAAGTAGAAGCACTAGCTGTGGACCTTAGAGGTGGCAGCAACAATTTGGGATCTCTCACCCCAGAGACAGTAAAGGCACTGGAAAACTGGTCAGAAAGAGATTACAAAGAATTCCAGTGGCATTGGGTGCAAGGCCTGGTGCCTCTTGGAAATTCTATTGTCTATAAGCAGCTTTGGGTTGTAATTACATATTGTGGCCAATCACAAAGGAACAGGAGCCTTCATCACAGTTCTAAGGCAGGATTGAAGTGCTAACACTTTTGGACAAGCAGGGTCCTTTTCTGGGTAAAAATCAGAGTTTATACCAGTAAAACAAAAACTACATCTCTTTCTGAATCACACCACCTTGGAAACTCCCAACATTTGCAGAACCCTAGAAGTTCTGAAAATAGCAGCATGAAAAAGCCTGAAACTTTGGATGAGCAGAGCCAAATGTAATATAAAGTTCAAAGTCAAGAAAATGTAAGACAGAAAAAGAGAACTACCCAAATTTTAAAAGGAGCACAAAAATTCACTAATGAAAAGAAATCCTTAAAAAGCAGAATGGGTCAAATGGAAAGAAGAGTTACAAAATCTAATGGAAGAAAGCAAATCCTTAAAAATCAAATTGACCCATTGGATGCCACTGATTTCATGTGACATCTAGAAACAATAAAACAAAGTCAAAGGAATGAAAAACAATAGAAAAAATATGAAATATTTCATTGGAAAAAAAGATCTGGAAAAGAGATCAAGAAGAGAGAATTTAAGAATTACTGGACTACATGAAAGACATGACAAAAAAGGGCCTGGACATGATATTTCAAAAAAATTATGAAAGAATATTGCTCTGATATTTTAAATCCAGAGAAAAAAATAGAAGTTGAAAAAATCTATTGATTCATCTGTTGAAAAAGATTCCAAAATTCAAACTCTTAAGAATATTATATCCACATTCCAAAGCTCCCAGGTCAAGAAGAAAATATTGCAAGCAGTCAGAAAGAAACAATTCAAATAACATGGAGTCACACAGAAGATCTCACAAAACTTAGCAGATACCATGTTAAGAGTAGAAGGTTTGGAATATGATATTCTGGAAGGCAAAGGAACTAGAAATACAATCAAGAATAACCCATCCAGCATAATCAGTTTTTTTTGTAAAGTATGTAATGAGGTAGAGGATTTCCAAGCATTCCTGATGAATATAAGGAACATATTTATGTAACATATTTATAATTATATTTATTACATTTTATATTCAGAACTGAATATAAAATCTAATAATCAAATATGACTCAAGAGAAACAAAAACGATAAACATGGAAAAGAAATCATCAAAGATTTAATAAGGTTAAAATGCTTCTATTCCTACATGGATAGATGATATATGTTGCATAATAAGAACTTTATCATCATTAAAACAGAAGGAGTCTACATGAACAGAAGGTATGGGAGTGAATAGATTATAGAGGGGTGATATTAAAATGAAGAAATAAAAAAGAGGGATGCACTGGCAGAAACGAGAAGGGAGAGGAAAAATGGGGAAAATTTTCTCATATAAAGGAGGCATGTAAGGAAGATCTTTTATAGTAGGGGAAAAATGGGTATGGGAGGAGGTAAGCAACCCTTGAATCTCCCTCTCATCAGAATTAGTTCAAAGACAAAAATGCACACACACAAATATACATACTCAGTTGCACACAAAAATCTCTTACCCAACAGGGAAATAGAAAGAGAAGTAAATAAGAGAACATGAAAAGGGAGTTTGTATGATAAAGAGAGAATTTAAATAAAGAGCTAGAAAAGAATCTATTATGTTTCAGCCAAATCAAAATAGGCACAGATAGCAACAAACAACAACAAAAGGAAATAAGCAGTTTTCAGGAAAAAAAATCATACTCACCTATAGTTTTATGAAAAAAATTCTGAATTACTATTGAATAGAGAAATGTAAATTAAAATAGCTCTCAGGTGCTACCTCACACTTAGAACAAATGACAAATGCTGGTGGGGAATTGTAAACTGGCCCAACCATTCTGGAGAACAATTTGGAAGTATGCCCAAAAGGCTATAAAACTGTGACTAGATCTTTATCTCAAAGAGGTCAAAAAAGGGAAAAAATATTTACATGTATAAAAATGTTTATAGAAGCTCTTTTTATGGTGCCAAAGAACTCAAAATTGAGAGAATGTCCATCAACTGGAGAACAACTGAACAGATTGTGGTATATGATTGTGATGGTGTACTATAATCAACTTACAATAACATTTTATTCCCTTAATTTCTTGACTTTAAATAAACCCTTTTTACATCTCTAAAGAGATCTTAGATCAGCTGCCCTCACAAGACCACTTAGACGTATGAAATAAATAAATTTAGTTTAAGTGTAAAGCTAATTTGACACTAATACATAACTCAATTAATGGTAAATCTAACTGCTAAAATAGATTCATTTTCATTAATTCATTAAATAACCTCTTTTTTAAAGTATATAAAAAGGAGAGCATACAAGAAAATCTACATAAAAGACCTTGTCAGAAAATCAATATCTGTACTATCCTTACAACAACTGAGATTTATAAAACACTTTAATGCTCATGAAGTAGCTTACATAAATTATCTCATTTAAAATTTTCAACAATACTCTGGGAAATCCATTATAGTTTTCATTCCCCCTTTTGACTGACGAAGAAACAGACCCTCAGAATCATTAAGTGATTCATACAGATCCCAATATTGAAAAAAGTTGGGGGAAGAAGAAGAGTGATTTGAACCCAGCTTTTTGCTGTGTATGTTCTGAAAGATGAAGACCATGGCTTAAGGTATGAAATCTTTCTTTTCACTAGGGAGAAAGATATATAGTACTTTGAGAAAGTTCATACTCATTTGAAAGTATATAAAATTTATTTATCATAGAAAATGAACAACTGATTTTAATTAAAATGCTAATCTAGAAACTGCCTATGTACTTTATTTTTTGAAAATTAATGAAAATAAAATGAAAACGCAATATACTTATTTGCAACATACTTTGAAGCTAACTTCCAAAGCAAACTTTGCATGAAAAAACCCTAATTTCAATTAAAACTTTATTGAACCAAAAAAATATAAAGAAGGAACCTGATGACTTAATTGTATTGTCAGTTTCCTCATTCATGCTTTTAAAGGAATGTATTATGGAGTTAACTTTGATGTAAACAACTTAGAGGAGCAAAGAATTAAAAGAAATATTTAGTAGATAGCATGGTACAATGCAAATCTAACAATGAATGCTTTTAGGAGATTGGGCTTAAAAAGTATTTCCATCATTAATTTGTTATGTACATTGGGCAAGTCACAATTTATTGAAATCTCATCTTCTTCATTTACAAAGGAGATAAAATACTAGCAATATCTTATGTTGTTTAACTTGGCAAAAGGAAGTCCTCTTAAGTTCAAATCTTGTCTTAACTATTTTTTAGGTATGTTAAGGAACCTAGGACTTCTGGTCACTCTTAACTTCTCTGACTTTAAGTTTCTTCAGTTTTAAGGTAAAAATAATATAGGACCTACCTCAGAATAATGCTATGGATCTTGAATGAAATAATGCTTGCATGGAACTCTGTAAATTTTAAAGTGCTCTATTTGAGTTGCTTTGTAGATCTCATGAGATAATTTCCTACTCCTAAATTGCTTATGCTCAGTCTTTCATAGTATCTTGCCAAATGTAAACACTTGTTTAATATGTAGTATAGACACTGCCATCATTGACATTAGTTACTTGGAGCTTTTTTCTTCTTAGAACCAACCTCTCCTTTACGACTCAATTTTACACTCTGGCTGTTAGTTTCAGGTTTTGGTTTTTGATAGGAATAAGAAAGGACAGAAAGAT
This sequence comes from Myrmecobius fasciatus, assembly GCA_023553655.1. NCBI lineage: Eukaryota > Metazoa > Chordata > Mammalia > Dasyuromorphia > Myrmecobiidae > Myrmecobius > Myrmecobius fasciatus. The sequence continues at coordinate 138,407 of JAJPUD010003198.1, forward strand.
TTGGAAAACAACAAGGATTTGGCCAAGGGATTAAATTTAAAAATCAAAAGAGAGAAAATGATGAATAGAAAAATAAGAAATTATTAAATATAAAGAATACAAGTCATAGGATTTGAGTTCAAATTTCGCCTCTGCCATTATGATCCATATAACTTTGGTAAAGTCAATTAATTTCACTTTCCTTGTTCATTAAATTAGGGGGTGATGATAGATGACCTTGAAGGTCCTTTTAAGCTCCCAATTGGGAAATGGAGAAGATTGAAGGATTTTCCACCATCCAGAACTGCCACACACAGGTGTGCTGACCAGATGCAACCCATGCTGTGCTGCAGCAGGGAGAAGGAGCTAGCACATAGTGGGTTAATGCAATAGTGGAGGCCGTGGTCACCAATAGCAAGGCAGAGTCCCTGGTTTCAGTTCCAGGGAAGAGAGTACAACTGTAGTTTGCAATGATTGGAAGGCAGAAGGGAGTACTGTGTGCCACAGCATGACCACAGGGCTCCATCAGTAGAGAAATAATGGAAAGGGGAGTCCACACTTGAACCCCAGGGTCATATCTCAGAAAATAAAAGAAGGAACTGAGACTTGGGGCATAATTACCCATATCTCAAGACTAGAATCTGATCTCACAAATAGCTGCTAAAAATAAAACAAATAAACAAATAAATATGAGCAAGCAAAGGAGAAAGAATCTAACCATAGATAGCATTTGTCAGATAGAGAAAATCTGGGTTCACATTTAGAGGAAAATAATAGAGCTAAAAAGTCACTCCTTGTTCTATGAGAAACATCAAATGGCTCCAAGTACAGAAAGAATTTATAAAGGACTTTAAAAATTAAATAAGAGAGATTAAGGAAAAATTAGGAAAAAAGGACAATTCAAGAAAATCAATGAAATTATGAAGAGAAAGACAACCAATGTGAAACAGAGAACCAAAAACCAAAGGAAAAAAATAATTTCTTGAAAACTAGGATTAGGTGAAGGGAATCTAAGTTCTAAGACACAAAGAAATAATAAAATTTTTTTTTTAAAAAAGAAGAGAATCAAGCAGGGGCAGAGGCTGCCTGGCCCAGAGTGCAGTTCATGGAACCCAGGCCAGGTAGCCAGGGCATTGCTGCATCTTACACTGGAGAATCTACTGCAAGGCTCTTGGGCTACTCTGTCTTGTTTGAAAGCTGGTAGTTAAGCAGGTCAGCTATAAGACACCAAAAAGCAAAAACAAAAGACAAATTGTGAGTCACTGAGCACTGGAAGAACATAGGACTTGGCCTCACCTACCTAGTCCTGGAAGTTAGTCAGCAGAACTGCCCCAGGGCAAATTAAAGCAGCTATCTCCCCTTTGCCTTAAAAACAGATATCAATCTTTAAAAAATGAGCAAAAAAGCAAAAAGAACTCTGGCCATAGACAGGTTTTTATGGAGAAGGGCAAGAACAGACTTTTCTGGAGAAGGGCAAGAAGACACCTCAAACTCTGAGTTTCCTAAAGGCTCCAGATGAAGCCCCAAAAGGTGACATGAGTTGGTGCCCATTTAACAAGGTTCTCTTGGAAGAATTCAAAAAGGATCTTAAAAGAGAGAAGAAAAATGGGGAAAGGAAATCAGATCTTTGCAAGACAGTATAGAAAAGGAAAACCAGAAATTATGTGAAGAAAATTCCTTAAAAAATAAACTTGATCAAATGGAAAAAGCATATAACTCTTTACACAACAGATATGAAAGAGAAACCAATTCACTGAAAAATAAAATCTGTGAAATGGAAAAAATGGAATGAATAAAACACTTCATGTAAAAGGTCAGTTGTCCAAATGCAAAAGAAAATAAAAAAGCTGTGAAGAAAGTAATTCACTAAAAATTAGAACTGAACTCAGCAGTGTTTCTATTGGGCTTATATCCCAAAGAAATCTTAAAGAAAGGAAAGGGACCCACATGTGCAAGAATGTTTGTGTCAGCCCTTTTTGTAGTGGCTAGAAATTGGAAACTGAATGGATGTCCATCAACTGGAGAAGGGTTGAATAAATTATGGTATATGAATGTTATGGAATATTATTGTTCTATAAGAAATGACCAGCAGGATGATTTCAGAGAGTCCTGGAGAGACTTGCCTGAACTGATGTTGAGTGAAATGAGCAGAACCAGGAGATCATTATACACAGCAACAACAATACTATATGATAATCAATTCTGATGGACATGGCTCTCTTCAACAATGAAATGTTTCAAACCAGTTCCAATTGTTCAGTGAGGAAAGCCATATACACCCAGAGAGAGGGATATGAAATGTGGACCACAACATAACATTTTCATGTCTTCAATTGATGTTTGCTTGCATTGTGTTTCCTTTCTCTGATTTTTTTTCTTGTAGATACAATTTTTCTTGCACAACAAGATGTGTGGAAATATGTATACATATATTCAATTTGTCAAGTATTTTAACATAAAAAAATCAGAACTGAACAAATGGAAGTCAATGAATCAATGAGACTTCAAGATTCAGTCAAACAAAATCGATAAAATGAAAAAACAGAAGAAAATGTAAAATCCCTCACTGGAAAAACAACTGACCTGGAAATTAGATCTAGGATAGACAATCAAAGAATTATTGAACTTCCTGAAAACCAAGATGAAAAAAAAGAACCTAGACATCATCTTTCAGGAGATCGTCAAGGAAAATTGCCTGGATGTCCTAGAACTAGAGGGTAAAATAGCCATTGAAAAAATTCATCAATCACCCTCTGAGAGAGATCCCAAAAGAAAAATCCAAAGAATATCTTAGCTAAATTTCAGAATTATCAAATCAAGGAGAAAATATTGCAAGCAGCCAGAAGGAAACAATTCAAGTATCAAGGAGCCACAATCAAGATTACTCAGAACCTAGAAGCTTCCACTTTAAAAGATCGAAGGAATCTGATATTCCAAAAGACAAAGAAACATGGATTGCAGCCAAGAATCAATTATTCAGCAAAAATGAGCATCATCTTTCAGGGAAAAAGATGATGAATGAAATGAAAGAGGTATATTTCATCTATTTCTGATGAAAAGACCAGAGCTGAATAGAAAATTTGATATTCAAATACAGAACTCAAGAAAAGCATAAAAAAGGTAAACAGGAAAGTAAAATTAACTTTGTTTCAAAAGTTTAAAAGCTTATATTCCTATATGGGAAGATGATATGTTTAACTCCTAAGATCTGTATCTCTGTTAAGGGTATACTTAGAAGGTGCAGGTATAATTTGATTTTATTTTAATGGTTTAAAAAAGAAATTAGAGGAGGAATGGTGATTCAACTGGAAGAAGACAAAAATGGAATTAAAATGGGGTAAATTAAATCTCATGAGGAGGCAAATAAGACCTATTGCAATTGAGGGAAAGAGGAGAGGGGGATGAGCATTATGTGAATCTTACTCCCATCAGGTTTGGCTCAAAGAGAAAACATCAGATACATTTAGTTTCACAGAGAAGCTTGTTTCACCATATAGGGAAGAGAGAAAAGGGGAAAGGAAGTTGGGAGGCAAGACCAGAAGTAGAAGGGGAAGGGTATAAAAAGGAGGGGGCTGCAAAATGAGAAGGCTATTTGAGAGAAGGGGTGATCAATGGCAAAATACTAGGGAAGATGGAAAGGGGGAAAGGGAAGAGAAAAATATAACTGAGGGCAAACAAAAATGGCAGAATATACAGAGATAGTAAATTTATCTGTGAATGTGAATGGGATGAACTCTTCCATAAAATGGAAGTGGATAGCAGACTGGATTAAAAACCAGAATACTACAATTTGTTGTTTACAAAAAATTCATTTAAAGCAGAATAATACATTTAGAGTAAAAGTAAAAGGCTAGAGCAGAATCTATTATGCTTCAGCTGAGGTAGAAAAAGCAGAGGAAGCAATCTTGATCTCAGATCAAGCAAAAGCAAAAATAGATCTAATTAGGAAGAAAATTACACCCTACTTAAAGGTACCATAGATATTGAAGTAATATCAATACTAAACATATGTAGGAAGTGGTGTAGCATCCAAATTGCTAGAGGAGAAGTTAAGAGCAGCAAGAAGAATTAGAAGCAAAACTATACTAGTGGGGGATCTCAACCTTTCTCTCTCAGAACTAGACAAATCAAACCACAAAATAAATAAGAAAGAAGTTAAGGGAGTAAAAAGAATCCTAGAAAAGTTAGGGAAGATAGATCTTTGGAGAAAATTGAATGGAGACAGAAAGGAATATACCTTTTTCTTGGTACCTATATATGGAACCTATACAAAAATTGACCACGTATTAGGGCATAAAAACCTCAAAATCAAAAGCAGAAAGGCAGAAATAGTAAATGCATTTTTTCTCAAATCATGATGCAATAAAAATTGCATGCAATTTAGACCAGGGGAAAATATACCAAATTTAATTGAAAACTAAATAATCTAATCCTAAAGAATGCATCTTTTAAAATTAACTGTGTCAATATAATTGTTTTCCCTTGTAATCATCTGTATCTTACTCTCCATTTAAAAACATTATTCTGAGAAGTGGTCCATAGGCTTTTCCAGACTGCCAAAGGTATCTAAGACATATAAAAGGTTGATAACCTGTTCTAAACTTACTCACATATTCCAGTTTCACCTTCCAGTCTGACCTTTAACCTCAGCCTCACACTTGGGACTAAAAATAATCATATACCCTCTTTCTATATAAATCATCCCCAATAAGTGATCTTTCAGTCTGTAAATTGTTTTAACTCTGACATATTCCCTTTTTCCCAGCTTTCAATCCTGGGCCCCTTTCAACCTGCCCTATACAACATTTGCCCATGTTTGGGCTGACAGCATCTTCAAAATATAGCCGAAATGAATCACACTTGTCCTGGAGTCAGCTATTTTTAGTCCCTATTTTTCCTCAATAATCTGAATATTTTTTCCATGTGTATCTGAATAATCTCTTGGAAAATGCCTTAAGTTTCAACTTCAGTTTGTTTGGTAGAGACAGTTGAACAAATCAGAGAAGGTACTTTTAGAAATAATGAAAACAGCTGGCAAATAGTGCCATTTAAAGGGCTTCACATACCCGTTCTTTTAAAAACTAACATTCTTATTAAGAATTTTAAATATACACAAACCCTTTAATTTAATCATGACTCCTGTATTTAAAAACCTTCAAAGCTGCCATGTAAATAAACTTGTTGGATATCTTCACATATCTTACACAAGAATAGAAAGATTCAGTTCAAGGAGAATACTATACCCTCTGAAACCTAATTCCTAACCATATCAGGAGAAAATTAGACACTGCAGCCTGCATTCTGAGGTAAAAAAGAATTCAGAACAAACTCAGTTTACATGGATAAAACAGTTTACATGACCATGTATCGGGGGTGGTATATGACTTTCAATAATCTCAGCAAAAAAGAAAAAAAAAAACGGACTGAAAATCTTCTTTCATTCTTAGCTACAAAAGCTCTTTCTTATTTCTTTTGTGCCTGAAACTGAAGGCAGAAACTAGCTTTATAAAAGAAGGATATAAAGGAGAAATTTTATGGAACTTAAGAGTTGCAATTGTTTTGGACTTGGGATTTTATTCCCATGCTTATTGTTTAGTCATTTCAATCTTGTCTTTTTCTTAGTAACCCCATTTGGGGTTATGTTGTCAAAAATACTGAAGCTTTTGTTTTTTCCTTCTCCAGCTCATTTTAGAGATGAGGAAACTGAGGCAAACAGGATTAAGTGATGTGCCCCAGGGTCATATAGCTGGTTCTGATGCCAGATTTGAACTCAGAATTCTAAGCCTGGCACTTTATCCACTTAGCTGAATTATGCTATGTTAAGTATCTTCAAATACAAATAAAAAATAACCATCACTCCAACTTTTTCTTCTTTTTACATTCTGTAACTAGAAAACAATGTAGACCTATAAAAAAATAAGAAAAATGTATTCCATTTAACTCCCTTTAAAAAATATCTTTTCAGGGCAGCTAGGTGGCACAGTGTATAGAGCACCAGCCCTAAAGTCAGGAAGATCTGAGTTCAAATCTGGTCTCAGACACTTGGCATTCCCTGGCTGTGTGACCTTGGACAAGCCACTTAATCTCAATTGCCTCAGCAAAAAGCAATATATATATATATTTTTTTTTTCAATAATGTATCTCCTCTGTATGCATGTTCCAATAGGGAACTCACACACTCAGGTTGGGGCCATTCCTTACTCTCCTTTGGGTTCTATAGGATAACCCTGAAGGTATGTGCGTGCTTCTCAATTACTAGAAACCAGTAGCTTCAGATTTTGACAAAAGGACATATACTAAGTGGGCATGGTAATAGGAATTGTCGATACAAATGTTCTCCCTGAATCATAAGGGCATTTTCCCCTTGCATACATAAGGTCCTCAGCATAAGTAGGCTCCAAGTTATATTAAAATGGTAACAAAATTTTGGGTCTAATAAGAAAAGACAACACATACAGTATAGAAGAAAATGGAGACTATGTGAAATAGTTGAGGATATAAGATGGTGACATGGTGTGTATGGATAGATGGATGGATGGACCAAACAGAAGTATGATCTAAGGTTGAAATAGAATGGACTAAGTAGGTTATACTGGTTCCCAATGAATGTTCATCAATCCAATCAGCCATATGGATTCTTTCTGAAATCAGAATGTTTTACTTTTTTAAATCAAGTTATATCCATTCTATTAATCAACACAAAAAACAATGAGTCCCCATTGTACATTGTGGAATACTGACAGGAAGAATCACATGGTAAAATTTCTAAAACATCTCCGTAATATCAAAGAACACTCCTCAGATCCTGAAGGCTTACCCAATTCTTGTTACAGAGAATGCATTCATATAATTGTCTCTTTCATAAGATGTGTGCTTTTATTGGATTATTTTAAAATGTGCTTGTTCTCATAGCTTATATAGTCACTAGGAAGCATTCCTCACACTAACAAGACCCAGAGGCACTGGAAAGGATTGAAGAGGTCATACACTTGAATGTGCCTGAATCCCAAGAGTTCATATGTAACTTTACTTTAGTGAATGCCTCAAACTTCCTATTTGAGGAATCTAAACAGGTTAAATGCAGACTGATGAAAAGCTATGAAAACTGAAAATTTTAAATTAAATCCCCTGCCCCTTTAGTCAGAGAAGTGTTCTGTTTCTTCATGCATTGACTGTAGCCTAAAATTCTAATAAGCTGCCCTAAAAATTCTTCCAATTTTTGAGCCTGCAATCAATTATTTTCTTTCTTGAGGGGTAAAGTTAGCTCTGCCATAAACTAAAAGGCTAGGAAGCTATAAGCAAGTTTCAGGAAGAGACCAGAAAGAATTGAAAAGACTTGTCAGATGATCATCAGGATAGATAGCATCCTCAATCAGAAGACCAAAAAAAAAATTGGCTCCAGGAGAAATGAAAATTCATTCTATTCACTCTTGCAGCATAAAGGCTACCATGCTGGAAAGCTTTTCAAAAGTTGTCCTCTAAGTTATGCTCTATTTTTAAGCTAAACAGGACAAAAATCCTAGTCAAGGCAACTAAAAATGTGCCTATTGACCAGTAGGAATGGTTTTTAATATCATCTTTGGAATTCAATTAAGCTACTTTGACACTGCACGCTGCATATCAAAAAAATTAACTGACTGCCTCAGTATGACTCAATAGTAAAAGATATATATGTATATATGTATACATACAGAACACACACACACACATATATAAACAGTTATTGTCATCCAGTTTTACAAGTGTATATATATGTATATTATATATATATATATGTACATATATCTATATCTATATCTAAAGTCAGATAGGTTCCACCCCAAAAATGATGATACAAAAGCCTTTTCTACTTCTTTTGTTTGTAAAACAGCACTACAAAAGTACATTAATACTTTTGTGAACTGTCAAAGAACTGGAAAAAAAGTAGAAGTCTATGGATACAGCAAAGGGTAAATAAATTTGCATGTTAATGAAATGGAATCCTATTTTTTGTACTTCAAGAAACAATAAACATGATAAATTCAAAGAAAACAGATTTATATGAACTAATGCAAAATTATATAAGCAGAATCAAGGAAGCAATATACATAATGACTATATCAGTATAAATGAAAAGAACCTTATAGCATCTGTAATGAATGAAGATGAAGATGAAGCTTATCTTTTAATTATGAAATATGAGAAGACACCTCATTGTATTTCTTTGTGGAGGTAAGGGGTTCAAAGGGTGTGATACATTGAATACTGATTCTTTTTTTTTTAAATGTAGATACCATTTTCCTGATTTCTTTTCTTTTTTCCTCAAATATGCACAAACACACAGACATGTACATATACACATATATATGTATTTGTGGCTACTTTACGTATCTGGAAACACAATTACACTAATAATAATCATGGGAAATCTTATTCTAATCTTGGAACTCCAATATAGTTGCAGGATACCAAAAAAAAAAAAAAAGGAGATTGGAAAAATGCATACACACCTAAAAGATAAAGAATTATCCTTACCTTTGCCACAAATTATCTGTGTGGCTTTTGGCAAGTCATTCTAAAAGTCTCTAGGCTTTAATACTGTATTTTTATCTCTAAAATGAAGGGATTGGTCTAGAAACTTTTGACAGTCTAGGAATCTATGAAACCTAAGTATGTTTTAAAGCCTTGTATTTAATGTTGTGTCCCAGATGTATTAAATGTCCTATGGCAAAAGAGGAAGGGATTAGTAGAGATAGTTAAATTTAGTACCAACTCTACTATTGGGCCCCAAAAATAGCTAAGTGGTTCAGTGGATAGAGCACTGGATTTGGGATCAAGAAAACTTCAGACCAAAGGCAACCTCAGAAACTTACCAGCTCTGTGACACCAGAAATGTCATTTAACCTCTATCTACCTCAGTTTCCTCATCTATAAAATGAGGATAATAATAGCACCCATGTCTCAGGATTATTGTAAGGATCAAATAAGATTAATATTCGTAAAGTACTTTGAAAATCATTCAGCAATATGTAAGTACTAATCCTTATTGTCATTATATTCTATCCCTTTAGAGGAACTTTATTGAAGTGGGTTAACCCCTGTCCTTGGATGAGTTCTGTTCTATATAATTATCAATGTTTTGGATGAAGTCATAAACAATAAAATTTAAAGATGATATGAAATTTGGAGAACGGGTTCAATATATTCACTGATAGGCTAGATTGGCTGTCCACATCTCAAAATGAAATTTAATTAGAAATAAGTGCAAAGTATTTTATTTGGGTTTTAAAAAATCAATTGCTAAAACACCAAAGAAGATGTGGCAGCCAACAGAATGTAAGTCTGAGAGGAGTGAACAATGTGACATGTTTTCCCTAAAAGCTAGAATGACTTCAAGTAGCATCAGCACATTTTAGACAAGGGAGGCAAAGACATTAGAATACATATGAAGAAGGGTGCTTAATTTTAGGGCATCACATTTTAGCAAAGACTGATAATATGAAGAGGGAAGTAAGCAAGATGTTGATGGAACATATTACTATTATTTAAGGAAGTAGTGATGTTCAACCAGGAAAAAAGAAAAATGAAAAAGTTTGGCTAGATGGTTTCATGGGTCCTTTCTAGTTTTATCTTAAAAGTGTAACCCTGTTAAAATGTAAAGGGTTGGGCATAATATCCATCTTAAAATATTGGAAGAGTTAACATGTAGAAAAAGGATTACATTTGCTTTGGTTGGACCCAGAGTTTAGGAGGAAGAATAGGTGGAAATCAGAGAGATAATCTGAACTTAAATAGAGAAAAGAAAATCCTTAATAGTTGGTATTATTCAAAATGGAATGGACAGTCTTGGGAGAAAATCAGTACCCTCTCCCTGGAAATCTTTGGGAGAAAAGCTAAATGATCAATTCCTGGGTATGTTATTAAGGGGCTTCCTGCTTCAGATATATGGAATAGGCCAGATAACATGTGAGGTCTCTTACAAATCTGAAATTCTATGATTATGAAAAAATAATATAAAGGTATTATATCAAAATTACTGCATGTATCTACTTGATTCATTTTATTATATTATTCCCCCTCCATGTGGTTTTTGGGCATACTGGAATTCTAATTGTTTAAGAAAAATGATTGTGCCTATCTTCATTGTAACTCTAGTGAAGTCAGGAGTGGAATAAACAACTGACATACTTATTTTTGATTATGATTCTGTCACATTAGAAACCAGCTCCTTAGGTGGCAGTAATGGAGAAGAAATTGGGCCTCCATGATGGCCATTACTTGAATAATGAGTTAACTATGTTTTATTTTTGATTGACTAAACCAGAATTTGACTATTTAAAAAATCTAATTTCATTAGAATCAAGGCTTCTATTAAATTTAATTACAGTTCCTTGAAGTTTTAAATGGAGGATAACTTATAATTGTAGTATATTTCTGCTTTCTGAGGGGCATCACTCTAAATGTGAAAATACATGTGTGGAAAGATTGTTCAATTACAATGATAAATTTGATGTTCTGAGATAAGTTGCTTTATAGTCATAATTAAACTAAATGCTTTCAAAGCTGTGAAGAGAACTCATCAATTTTCCTAAATGCCTACAAAAGCAGAGTAAAATGAATAACAGAAGCATAGAATAGAGTTGGACAGGATCACAGAAGCAACCAAGTCTAATGCATGCATGAAGAGGAATCTCAGCCACAGCATACACAACCGGTGGTCATCTGTCATTTCCTTAAAGAATTTGAGGAAGAGAGAAATTAGTAGGATAATGGGAGTGCTCCTCACCCTTCATGCATCAACCCTCCTCCCATTAGTGACCTTTGCTCACAGTTCTATGGAAGGAAATAGACAAATGTTCTGAGAATATTCATCAAAATGAAAGTACATTGAAAAATCAAAAATGAGTAATTGGTTTGAATATTGGAATAATATTGGTATGAGTATTGATATGCTACTTTTGAGGAAGCATATTATACTTCTGAGAGGCTCTTAATGCATGGACATTTTCCTCTTACATCAAAACAAAAACTGACTCTGTACTGTCTATCCACTGTTTCCAATTCTGAAGCATTGCTTCTAATTACTAGACTAGAAATCAAACTTTCTTTCTGAATTGAAAAAGTTAATTTTACTGAGGCACAAGTGTTTTTTTGGGGGGGAGGGGAGGGCAAAGAGAGCAATGGAGGAGATAGTGCTGATTTGTTTAATTTCATTAATTATTCATTTCTCTATAGGAACAAGTTTATTATGTCCTAGTATAGTTCATCTCATTTATGCACTCAACATATTTGTTGAGTACCTACTTTGTGTAAAACATTATGCTTTTATACTGAGTAGGTATATACATTTTCTTTGACATTATGTCATGCATTATAGGGATAAAAATAGATATAAAACAGAAATAAAACATAATTTCATATTCCTGGAACTTAAAAGTCTAGTGGGAGATAATAGATATAAAAATATCCTAAATAAAGGACTATAAAAATCCTGGTGCTGTTTTAAACTTTAATAGCTATTTACATTTTAAAAGTTTAAAACTTCACTAAGACTTTTGGAATACGCTGTATAAAATGTTATATTCATGACATCAGCAATAAATAAAATTCAGAAGAAGCTAAAGTCACTTTTGGTCACATATATGTTACCAATTTTTAAATCTTTTAAAATCATTTTTATCTTTTAATGTATTTTAATTTTAATGAATACCTTCAACATTTTTTCTGCTTCTTCCTTTGGAACATATGCCAATGCCACTAATAGGGGAGCGGCACTGATTCATCCTCTCTACTGACTCCTCAGAACATCCTTATACCATAAGGTAGAGGAAGGAGTCACTGCTCAATTTTAACTCTAGTAGGACCCTGCCCCAGGACTTTTACTAGCACAGGACAGCCTTTTAAATATGAACTCTTCCATCTCCTACTCATCCAAGATCTTCAGGATGAGCAAGACACTAAGGGTTCTTATGCCTCCCCTGCTTCTCTTGCTATATAAGACACTCCTTGTGTCTCATAAGACAATTTTTCATATTCCAACAGGTTGAAAATTAATGGGGAGATTCTGATTCACTATATCCTCTGGAATGCCTCCTCCACAATTAACATCTTTTTATCTTAATCCTCTCTTTCCTTTCTCACTGTCTCTCTCTCTCCACCTCCTCTTCCTCTTTCTCCTCCTCCTCAGATCCTCCTGATTTCAGGGTCAGTGCTCCTCTCACTGTGCCATCTAACTGCTCCTCCCTTCCATCTTCTAGCCCATACTGACACACACCTGCCTCTCAATGATGCCACTTTTCTTGATTACCCTCTCCAGTATGTGTGAGTTATAATTTCTCTCATCTTCTGACTGTGATGGGAGAAACAGACTATTTTGTTGCTATTCCCTGCTATTGCCAGAACCTCTCCTGACCATCTTTACTAAAGAAATTCTTTACTGAGGTTCATTATGTACAAATTTATCAACCATTTTAGACCTAGATGGCTATAATTTTTCAATACTTAGAACAGTCCTCCTTCTTTCCTCTGTAAGTTCACTACCTGGCTCTCAATATTTTTATGCTTCCCAACTCCAGCCCTCACTTATAAAATGAAACCCCCACATATGCTTACTTTCCTCTTCCTCAATAGGTTCAATTTCTATGAGCTATCCCTCTACTTTGAGTTACATGCAGAAATGGTCACAACTTTAATCCTTTTCATAACTTTTATGTTTCACTTTCATCATCAGGAACTTTGAAATTTTTTTATTTGATCATCTTTTATTACTCTATCATTCCCTATATCTTTCAATTCTTAATCATGTATTTTTCTTCATTGCAATCTCTACTACCCCAAATTTTCAGTTGTTTCTTTTCCCCTCTCACAAGCTATCTCAGCATTAGCTACTCTTCTCTCATTCTCATATTTACCTTTTGTGAACCAGTTCAACTCTATACTATTGTCTGTCTTCAATTTCTTTGACTCCTTGTTCCCATAGCTAAACATATTTTGCTAAGCCCAATCTTGAATTGTTTTTTTTTTTTTTTTTTTTTTTTTTTTTTTTGGCTGAGGCAATTGGGGTTAAGCGACTTGCCCAGGGTCACACAACTAGGAAGTGTTAAGTGTCTGAGGTCCGATTTGAACTAAATCCTCCTGACTTCAGGGCTGGTGTTCTATCCACTGAGCTACCTAGCTGTCCCCCTGAATTACTTTTACAATTTGTCACCTTTGCTTCAAATCATGTGTTTGTTGATTGGAAGGAAAGGAAATCATGAAATCCTACCAAGTAGGCCCATTATAGATTCACATTTTATAATCTCCATTGGGGCATTGTAGCACCTAGGCAAACATTCAATTCCTAATTAATTCATTATCCCACTCTCCATGGTGACTATTCCAAATATTTTTATCTCTCTTCAAACTTTTCATAGCACCTTCTCATCTCACATTCTTACTTTATACTTCTCTTAAAAAAAAAAACTGAGGCCATCTTTATAAAATCTCTCCTTTCTCTGTTCTCTTCCTCACCTTCTTCCACTACCTTCTCTTTCATTCCAGTCTCAGATGCTGAGCTGACCATTTTCCTTGTGAAGATAAAACTGCCTACATGTACTCTTGAGGCTAACTTTTCCAAGGTCAAACCAGTAGTAAGAATAAGAGGCAGTATTTAACTAGAAAAAAATGTTCTTTACTATACTCCACTGCTTGGCCATATAACAGTTGTTTTTAACCAGCTTCCCATCCCCAAAAGTCTAGCATCTAATTGTAGAAATTAAAGTGACTCCAATGATATATTAAGCTAACTTTGAAAAATAAAGTCATGCTTAGTAATTCCTTTATTTCCCATGGGACATGTTTAGAGTATTATTTTCTATAAACTACATGGATACTTTTAAGCCATATATCTTTTAAAAAAATTAGGTTACATACGTACATTCATTTTTTAAAACATATTTCCATGTGAGTCAGGTTGGGAGAGAAAAATCAGAATTTAAAAAAAAACATGATGAAGAAAAAAAGGGAAAATAAAGAAAATAAGAAAGAAAAAAGGTGAAAATTGTGTATGTTGATCCACATTCAGTCTCCATAGTTCTCTCTCTCGAAGTGGATGGCATTTTCCATCCAAAGTATATTGGAATTGTCTTGAATTCCACTGATCTGCTGAGAAGAACCAAGTCTATTATAGTTTATTATCTCACAATCTTGTTGCTGTGTACAATGTTTTTCTAGTTCATTTTGTTTCATTCAGCATCAGTTTATGTAAATCTTTCCAGGCTTTAAAAAAATCAGCCCATTCATCATTTTTTTAATAGGAAAATAATATTCCTTTACTTTCATATACTATGACTTATTCAGCCATTTCCCAACTGAAGAGCATCTATTCATTTTCCATTTCTTTGCCACCATAAAAAAGGAGCTGCTATAAACATTTTTGCATAAATGGGCCCTTTCCCCTCTTTTATGATCTCTTTGGAATACAGACATGCTAGTGGCACTGCTGGGTCACAATATAATACCCCTGTGTGCACAATTCCAAATTCCTCTCAAAAATTGTTAGATCATTTCACAACTTCACCAACAATGCATTACTGTTCCAGTTTTTCCACATCCTCTCCAATATTCATCATTATCTTTTCCTGTCATCTTAGCCAACTTGATACATGTGAGATGGTACTTCTGAGATGTTCTAATTTGCATTTCTCTAATCAATAGTGATTTAGAGCATTTTTTCACAAGACTGTGGATGGTTTTAAATTTCTTCATCTGAAAATTGTCTGCTTCTGGGACCTACTTCTACAAATTTTTTCCTATGTTTACTTTTCATATGGCTTTGGCCAGAAGCATACAACAAAGTATCTACATGGTCAACTTGAAATAGGAAAGATAACTGTAAGTCTGTTTAACAAGACTATCCTTGATAGAACTGTATCAAACTAAACAAGTTCTTTGAGTTAGATAGGGAACCTTGTTATTCACTAAGAAAAGATTAGCTGTAAATTCTGGCAGTTCTTAAAAGTCAGCTGAACAGTTAGAAGATGAGTTCAGTTCAACATGATTCTGATCAGGAGAACCTTTGTTAAATGTCACCCTTGTTCCTCAACTAGAAAGCAGCAAGAGTGTGGAAAAGATTTTCTCTCCTCTCCTTCCCATTAGCTATGGTGTCTCGACACGCTATGGTAAACAGCACATTCAACAGTTAAGTTTGTTAATATAAGTTAATATGAGTCCAGGAAGGATTAGGCTTTCTAGTAAAGAAGCATACTTTCCCCATGTACACAAACACAGACAGGCAGTAACTCTAGGAAGATAACAGTTTCAGAAAACATGCAAAGTGAAAGGAAAGAAAAGAATTGAGTGGGGATTCAAGGAACAAGTAGCTATGGCATTTAAAGTGGCATGCTACTTGAGAATTTCATATGGGGAATGGATATTGAGGTTCTACAATACTGAGCCATGAATAATTTTCAGTGGCCACAAGTATTTTCTAACATATGAGCCTCACCACTATTGTTCTCTAGATTTGTGCTCATTCTTTACATGGAGGCTGTGTATATTTGTGGAAGGATGCACCCCAAATTAATGGGGAGGAGAATGAACATGTTTTATAGTTACTATCCTTACTTGAGTTAATTATTTCTGGCTTACTATTAATAGGAAATAAAAATAGGCAATTGTGAACTCTTGTTTTACAAGGGTGGCCCCAAAGAAGTACCTGAGATGGCAGTTACCCTCATAAAACTTTGAGAATGTGCTTTATAAATATAACATAAAATAATTCATGATAAATATTTCAGAGTAATAAGCAAAGAACTTTGTGGTTAGGATTCTGTCACACTGGGACTTGGAGCTAACTTTTTTCAGAGGTTGTTATTTTATTTTTATTTTCAAAACATAAGCACAGATTATTTTCAATATTCACACCTGCAAAACCTTGTGCTCCAAAATTTTCCCTCCTTTTCCTCCCACCCCTTTGCCTAGATATCAAGTAATACAATATGTTAAACATGTGCAATTCTTCTATACCTATTTATACAATTATCATGATGCACAATAAAAATAAAATCAAAAAGGAAAAAAAATGAGAAAGAATACGAAATTTAAGCAAACAACAATAAAAAGTGAAAATACTATGTTCTGATCCATATTTATCCTCATAGTCCACTCTTAAGTGCAAATGGCAGTTTTCATCAGAAGACCATGGGAACTAGTCTGAATTACCTTGCTGTTGAAAAGAACCATGTTGGAGCTAGCTTTTACCTTACCTGATCATTTACTAAATCTCCTGTTTGGTGGAAATCTAAATAAACATTTCAGTATGCCCTCAAAAGTTTTCCATTTATGCTGTGTAACAGAACTATGAGATTGGGAATCCAAAATGCAAATGATGAAAAACTTATTACTTGGGGACAAAGTTTGGTTTTGCATTTTAAAAACTAGTTTTGGAGTTAATAAAAAAGCACAATTTATTTTCTCATTCATTATCTCCTCTAGTTTGTAGTATTAGATGATTGTCTAAATCAGAAAAAGTTGATCAAACAGCTGGACACAGCTCTAATGCTACTAGATATATCACCTTGACTTAGAAAGTGTCTTTTGTTTCTAAATAGGAACAGATAAATGATTTCTAGCTTTAGTTGGTCTTGTCTTAGGTTTCAATTCAATTAAATAAGCATTTATTAAATGCCTATTCTGTGTTAGATGTTATGCCAGGCACAGAGGATGGGGGAGCACTGAAAGTAAATTTAAAAGATAGGAAAAAATTCTATTTGTCGAATTATACTTTACTTTCCTGATATTCATTCTCTTTTTCTACTGGATAAGGCATTCTTATCCAACTCTGGTCACAATTTGTCAGGGAGAGCTGCTAAACAGCTGCTACATTCCACCCCCAGGATGGTATTTCTGAGATTCTTTTGGGATGAAAATTTCTACTTTTATTATTTCTATTTTTAGTATAAACACTATTATCACAAGTAAATCGCTAGGCATCTAAGTGGGGTTTAAATGAACCCTGTGTAAATGAACAGATATATTTGAAAATTACAAGCCTATTTTCAACTTTAAATGCATGACAATTATTGTTGCAAAACTCAAACAAAACCACACAGTGAGATTTGAAGAAATCACATGTAAGATAAAATCTGAAATGCAAAGATAAATCGTGTATATTCATAGGCAAAGAAATTCTTGTCTCTTCTGCATCCTATATCAAAATATGGTTTTATTAAAGTTTTATGGAAAGGTCACCACTGTAATATTAAAATCTATCCGAGAATGCAGAAATCCCTTATGAGCCTAGCATATTAGTTTAGGACAACATTTATTAAAGTTTTGGCATGGCTCGATATTAACTTGCTCCAAATATTACAAGCATTTTCAAAAGTTGATAAGCACTGGAATTGAGAACTGCAACTCATTTCTAAAACAAGGGAAAAGTAGTTATCAGTTAATATAGATTAACTTCAAAGACACTGTACAACTGTGAGGCAGTGCACCTACCAATTTCAGCTTTTGTTGACAGTGTCATCTGGGTAAAGATAAATGGCTCAGAATGTGGTACATTGTTGAAGCACTGAATTCATACTTTGCAAATTGTTAATTTACATAAACATTAAATTCAGAAGAAAAGACAGTAACTCTATTTAGCTTCATAATCTACACAGTCACACAATACTTTCACCTGTAGGGCAGGTGAAGGCTAGGATTATCTTGACAGATGCCAGGTGTATCACATTCTGTCTTCCTAGGTTTTCTTTTCACATTCAAGGAAAGGTTACAATGTTTATTTGGATCCATCTGGAAAGAGGGGCATATTGTCTGGCAAAGAAGTGAAGGATAGCAGTCCTTCTAAAGCAATAGCAATGACTTTTTAAAATAATATTTTACAGAATGAGAAGGAAAAAACCTTTCTTTTTGATAATTATTTTTTCTGCACTTCTGATAACTTGTATCTATCTGCCCATACAAAGTGTCATTGGCCAATTAATTACTGGGGAGAGGGGAATAAGTATATGTTAGTAAAGAAGTCATTCTAAATTCTTATTTTCATTATGTTTAAAACAAAAATTCAATGTAATCTGCAAGGTTTTCTTCAGGGGAGAAAAAGATGGAGGAGGGAGAGTGATTATCTATCTTGATCCCAAGGTGAAGATGTGACTACATCCCTTGCTAAGAATAAATAAATGTATGTAGTGTCAATTTTCTTTCTGGAGAGACTGCAGGTTTAAGTCAATTAAAAATGGAATATAAAGTCAGATTCACTTGCAAATTCAGCTTTAGGAATGAGAATAACAAGGTTAGAATCCCAGCTTTGCTGCTTAATTCCTATGTGATTTTTGGGGAAATCACTTAATCTCACCAAGCCTATTTCCTGATTTCTAAAATGAGAGGGTTGAACTGGATGAGCTTTGAAGTTCTGCTGAGATACAGCTCCAAATATATGACCCTACCTATGAGGTAAATGGATTAACAGGAGAAAGGGGAACTATTTTCCTTTTGATCTGGACCACAAGACTCCACATAGCCTGGGATAACTTTTTCATTAAATGCTAAATTGTTTCAAAGATCTAGTTCATATAATCTTCTTCAGTGAGCCAGTCAAACTAGATGGTTGTTAGGGTCCCTTTCAATTCTAAAATCCTTTGATGTTACATGAAAATATTAGTATTCCTAGCTACCTCCCCTCATAATAGTATCTCAGCTCTGCCACTGACTATAACATGACCATAGTCAAGTCTGTTCATGTCGCTGGGATTCAGTTTCTGTATCTGTAAAATGAGGGGAGTTTTAATTAGATGATTTTCAGGTTCCTTGTAACAATAAATGCATAATCCTATGATCCTATGACATTCCTTTCTTTAGTTAGTAAAAAAAAATCCCTATAATTTAGAAGAATGAATGGATGAATGAATGAAAATACAGCATTAAGAAGGAAATAATCTAGGTAGGTTTCATATTTAGTTTGCATATTAACTTAACCCCCCCATACACAAATCAGCATTATCTATGTTGTAATGTATTTTTATTTGTTTTGTTAAACATCTTCCAACTACATTTTAATCTGGCTTGAGTTGTACTTCATAGTTTTCTGCAGGAGTTTGATACCTCTGGTGTAGTGGGTATGGATTTGGGGAAGATATGGTAAATGCTAATTAATCAGAAGCCTAGGATTCCAGGGTGGGTGCTTGAATTCTAGGTTGGAGATAGGAACAAAAATATAAGAGCATGATACAAAAATGACTGAAAAGTAGAGTGATAAGTCTAGTTTAGGGCTAGATATAGTGAATGCTGCATAACAGGAAGCTCTGGAGACTAGGAAGGCTATTTGAGTTCTGGATCAAGATAGAGAATGAATTACAGGCAGTCTCCTGTCTGTAGTTGAATACCTAAAGCATTCAAGTAAGATACTTGGAGAGTTCTTGAGTGGCAACATGCCCACAACACGGACAAATAGCTTGTTCACCATTCTTCCTATTACCATTAAAGCCCATGTTCTTCTTGTTTAATGCACAGAAGATCTCAGCAACTGGTAAAGATCTGCCTCCCCAAATCAATAAGCATTTTTTTAACGTTCCTTCTAATGCTCTTATTCATTTATGTGGCTATATTTAAAACTGCTCTAATATATTACTTCAAGCCAAGAACTATGGCAAGTAATAACCTACAGCAATAAGAGAAAGAAAAAACCTGATATGCTTCAAAATTGGCTATTGCAATGGTGAACTCACCCTTACTTTCACTTTATGCAACACTGAGTTTCAGCTATTCTTGTGTAACCAAATACTAATGTTGATGGATTGCTGCAATGTACGTCAAAGAAGAACTGAACTGCCATAGATGGCATTATCAGATGTAGTTAAAACTGCCAACCGCTAACTTCCATACCAATCTAAGTCTCTTTAGCACTATTCAAGGGGCCACCAGCATTAGAGAAAGTAAGATCACTTCTTCAGTTAACATTTCCCAAGGAAAAACATACATAGTCTCTGATTATGCATTAATGAACTATTAATGAATTTCAGAGTTAAAACTCACTCCAGAGGCTATCTATTCCAACCTGATACTAAACAAGAATTCCCTCTATCCATAGCCAAAAATGGTCATACAACATTCATTTAAAATACCTTTTTATGAGGGAAGAACCACTCCCTACTGAGTCAGGTTATATTTCCCTGTTGCATAGCTCTAACTGTTAGGAAGCTGAAATTTATCTTTCTGTACCTTCTGTCTTGGCCCTCTGGGCCCAAGTATAGCAAGCCTAATACTTCATCCACGTATCAAGCCCTTGAAGACAGATATCATGTAGCCTTTAAGCTTTTCTTTCTATTGTCTAAACATTACAAATACTTTAAATCAAATCTTCTATGCTAAATCCATATAAATCATAGGAAGATCCACTACCATCCTGTTTATTGCACTAAGGATATTATGATCAATGTAATTTCTAAAACGTGGTATGCAGAAATGGAATCATTCTAAGGCAGAGCACAGTAGGATCATTACCTCTCTTCTTCTGGGTACTATTTCCTTCAATAAGGCCTAATATAATAATGACTTTTTGTGCCCATCAAATTATATACAATATCAGTTAACTCATCAAATTTTTAAAATTTTCTTTTTCTCATAAATACTTGGCAGCATCTAGGAAGCATAAAATAATGTCAAAACTACTACCACATTAAGATAGAACATTTAAATTCATTTGCCCCTCAAGTCCTTTTAAAGAAATTAAATACACAAAGTATAGTGAAAAGAAGACTAGACTTCAAGGCTGAGATCTGTTTCTAACTTAGTCATTTGCTAGCTGTCACTTCAAGCAGCATTTTAAAGTCTATGCCAGGCACAGTATTAAGCACTGGGGATATAAAAAATGGTAAAAAAAAAAAAAAATCTCTACATTGAAGTTCATATTTTAGTGGGGGAGACAATATGCAAACAATTATGTAAAGATATATATTGGGTAAACTTGAGGTAATCTTAGAGGGAAGGCACTAGCAGTGTGGGCGGGAAAGGCCTCTTACAGATGGCAGAATTTAAGCTGAGTCTAGAAGGAAGCCAGGAAAGCAAATGGGTATAGAAGAGGAGGGAGAGCATTTCAGGTTATGGGAGACATCCAAAGAAAAGGAACAGATAAGGGAGATGGAGTGCTATGTGCAACAAACTATAATAACTCACCGGTTTTTGTAGATCTTAGTTTCTTTAGTTTTTACCATCAAGTGAAAACAATGCTGTTTGCTCATCTGTCTTAGGTTAATGTTAAGGACAGGGCATCCTAGGCAGAGTGCAAGGATAGAATGGTAGGAAGGTATAATAAATACATATTTGGACAAGAGAAAATGGGTCAGTTCAGGAGAACTTTATTGCAGAAGAAAAGTTAAATAATGTCATCTGATGTTTTAGTTTTAATATTATATGATTAGTGTACATATTAATAATTATGAGATTCAGTCTAATTGGAGGATAATTATCAAGTGGTAGAATTTGTATTTCAAGCATAAGTAGAAACTGGCATTTATATAACTTTTTTAAGTTTGCAAAATGCTTTCCATTTGAAGTCCCCTTTGAGCCTGGAAGTTTTGGGGCTACTGGTATTATTTTGACTATTTTATACATGGGGAAACAGAGTCTCATCTTGTTACATGACTTGCCTAGAATCATGAGGCTATTACATTGTCGTTGTTATTATTGGTAAATAGTTTTTCAATCACATCTGACTCTCTGTGATCCAATTTGGGGTTTTGGGCAAAGATACTGGGGTGGTTTGCCATTTTCTTCTCTAACTCAATTTACAGATGAGGAACTGAGGCAAACAGGGTTAAATGACTTGTCCAAGGTCATATAGCTAGTAAGTGTTTAAGGTGAGATTTGAACTCAGAAGGATGAGTTTCTCTGACTGTAGGCTACATTATTTTGCTGCCCAATAGATGTGGAAATTGAGCATTAATGTGGTTAAGTGACTTGTGCAGAATCACAGGCCAATTGAGATGATACTTAAATCCAGATTTCTAACTCCAAGGCAAGTATTCTATCTATCACACCAAATGTTATCTTCTTAAAGAATTTATTAATAAATCATCATATAAAGTAAGATTTCTATTATGCCATTAGAAAGAGATAATACTTTGTCTCCTATCCAGAGACTATTAACTCTGATTCTTATGTTTACAGTAAGCTGTTCAACATGGATATGTGTGATATAAAATAGGCAATAGACAAGAATATAATTGTTAACTCTGAGGTACTACCTGACATCCATCAGATTGGCTAACATGAGAGAAAAGAAAAATGATGAATGTTGGAGAAGGTGAAGAAAAATTGGGACACTGATGCATTGTAGGTAGAATTGTGCAGAGATCCAACTATTCTGGAGAACAATTTGGAACTATATTATATTTGCATACACTTTGATTTAGTAATATTACTATTAAGTTTATATCCAAAAGAGATCAGTAAAAAGGGGAAAGAACCTACATGTACAAAAATATTTATAGCAGCTTTTTTATGGCAAAGAATTGGAAACTGAGGGATGCTATTTAATTGGGAAATGGCTGAATAAGTTGTGGTATTTGGATGTAATGGAATATTCTTATGCTATAAGAAATGATGAGTGGTAAGATTTCAGAAAAACCTGGAAAAACTCAGATAAGTTGATGCTGAGCGAAGTGAGCAGAACCAGGAGAACATTGTCCACAGTAATGACACTATGTGATAATCAACTATGTTAGATTTAGTTATTCTCAACAATACAATGGTCTGATTCTCCATGCATTGGGGCCCATGACTGCCTATGAAATATTAAGTTCTAGCTGAGGTAATGGATACTAAGGTGGCCTTGAAACCAGGGAGAGCTTACTGACCTCCTTGGACACATACTGTCTGTGCGACCCTGGTCAAGTCACATAAACTCTCAACGCTCTAAGTCACTCTCAAAGTCAAAGTTTTAGACATGAGACAGTCCATCCAGTACCTATTGTAAGGGAGTTCCCTCACTAAGGATTCCCTTTATGATTATGAAAGAATCAAACTAATCTATATCCATACCCCACTAAATCAAAATGCCATTAACAAATAGAAAAGAATGTCCAAGAACTTGGGGAGACCTGGAAGGTAAGATAAATAGGGGAAAAAGTAGATGAAACTTAGAAAAAAAGACCAACTTTTTCTGAAGGAAAATAACCAAAAAGACACTGTCTATGGGTGAGAGAACCTGGAAAAAAGGAAAGCCAAATGTACTTTTAGATAGCAGAGTACAGGAAATTAGATGTGAGCTTGCCTTTTGATATGAAAGGGAAAGCATGCCGGCCATAATAAAGAAAAAAAAAGGAGCATTCTCTGTATGATTCTGATGATACCATATGTGTAATAAAGTAACTAATTTTGGGGTGCTGGGGTAAGGAAAAGAATCATAGAATTTCAGCTCTGAAAGGAGCCTATACCTCCTAAACTCACAATCAGCAAGAAATCCTTTCTATGACATCCCCAGGAAGTGGATATACTTGAAGAGTTATGAACCATTCATTTATTTCTAAATTTAAAAATATATAATAATAATATTTTAATAATAATTTTAACATTTTAATAATAAATATTAAATTAAATTAAAATAAAAATAATATTAGAGCATAATATTTTTATGTATACATATTTGGCTTTACAATCATAAAGTACTTTACATAAATTATCTCACTGGATCTTGACAATGACATTCTGGAAGAGGCCATTCAAGTTGAAATATCTCAAAGGCTCAGAGACATTTAGTGATTTGCTCAGGATGTCCCAGCTTGGAAGTGGTAGGGCTAATGCCTCAACTCTAGTCTTACATCTTTTAAGCCACTGCTATTTTGTTTGTTTTGCTTTTTTTTCCTGTTAGGCTGTGATGACTTAAAGGCATCATTTCTACGAAGCTGATGATACTTTATATTATAGTGAGTTAAATGTGTGTGTGTGTGTGTGTGTGTGTGTGTGTGTGTGTAACTATAAAGATAGTTATAAGGAAGGCTATGAATAGAGATAATTCTTGATTTCAAAGGTATAAACAACTCCCAGGTAAAGAAATCTTCTCTACCTCTGCAGGTTGGCATCTTCTCTGACCCTTATAGTATTTATTTAAAAGCTGCACAAAGGGCACAAAGAAATAAAATAACTTCTTAGAGGTCACTTAACCAGTATGAGGCAAAAACAGAGCCTGAAACCAGGTCTTGCTGCCACAGAGGTCAGCTCTCTATGCATTCTATCCTGGTGCCTTTCAAAAATATTCAAATATTAGAAATAAAGAAGTAAAATAACTAATTCAGCTTTATCACAGGCCAATTTTTATATTTTAGCATTTCAATAGATCTATGAATTCAGAGAAAAGGGTTTCTTTCAAGTGTTACAAATCATAATTTATTGATACCTTCTCATCTCAATTAACTTTTGTCTATTGTCTCCTATAAATGATAGTCAGGATCCATGAAATATCATTAATGTTATAATAATAGCTAACCTTAATATAAAATATTAAGATTTGAGAAGCACTTTTTGCATATTACATCATTGAATCCTTCTATTATTCCAATTTTACATTTAAAGAAACTAAGACTAACAGAAGTTACACAAATTGCCTTGTATCACACAGCTAGAAAGTGGTTGAGGCAGTATTTGAACTCAGGCCTTAGAATTTGCTGATTCCAATTCCAGCATTCTATCCACTATGCTGCTTAGTGACTTTAATATACTGGAAGCCTTCCTCTAGATCTTCTGACAATGGTGTGAATACAAATAGAACACACTACTTTCTATTTTTTGTCCCTTTCTTTTATTATATGATTAGTCTACTCCTTTTCTCATCATGTTTCTCTCTAGATATATCATATATCTAGAGTTGCTGTTCTTTGTTAATTCCTTATTGGTAATATGCTGTAGCTTACTAATGCTTTTGAAGTGACCTCAACTTTTTACATCATCAGGGACTGTGATATTCCAATGACTTGCTATCATACAATATTGTCAGAAGATTATAAATTTTTTAAAAAGTGACTTTCATAAAGAAGGTTGGGAATCATTAAAAAGTACCATGGAATTTCCCAAAAGCAATCTAGCCTACTCTTCTTCTTTTGTTCAATTCTGGGCTCAATTCACTGTCCATCTGCAATGTCTGTCCAATACATATACATTGATTATACAGGAATATAGTTTTTCCATTTAAATGCATATTATAGTTTGAACAATAAGCATTTTTAATCCATTTGATTTTTCATGTCTGGTTATTTTGTCCAAATATTTCTGAATCATTATTGATCTCATTTAGAAGGAAATACAGTATTCTGGAGACTAATGAAATAATCATAGTCATCCCAAAATGGGAGCATCTGAGGGACTTCATTATGTATAGGAATGTTTCTTAATTTTAGACTACATATACTGGCATATGTCTCCTCATGCTTTACTTAATGTTAATTAATAATAAGAGGATCCAATAAAGCTTTTCTTTTTAGTATATCTTTCAAGGAATTTTAGGTAATTTTAATACATTCCTAGAATGTACCTTGGGGAAAGATTGCTTTTTGTTCTATAAAATCTATAAAAATACTCAGCAGGATTTATATTCTCCATACTTTTCAGACTAGGATATAATTGAAAAGATGAGATCATCTATTGAATGCCAGTTATGAAAATATCCTTGTTCCTTATTCAAACTTTCATAAAGGATGGCCTTTCTGTGTTTGGATTAATTTCATAAAGCTATTTTTATAGAAATGAAAGAGTACATATATGAGTCACTAATTACTGGCATTTTATCAATTGATTTGTGGAGTTAATAAGGTCTAACATTTCCCCAAGTAATTGGAATTCACTTTTCTCTCAGATATCTTGAGAACACTTTAATCAATATCCACAAAATTACCTCACCTTCAGAATAGATCTCCTCTGTATGTATATACTTGTTCTAAGCCAAACTACTTTCTATCTTGTTTTTTTCAGTGCTGTATCTAGTTCTCATATATCAGGGATTGTGCTGTTAATGTTCAAATGTGACACAAAAACTTAAATTTTTACCATTAGGATTACTATTTAGGTTAAAGGCATATTTATAAAATTGTGTTCCATGAAAACTGAAGGTTCTATATACAGAACCTAATTATTCTAAGAAAAAAGTACATTGGCACAAAGTAAAGACAGATTCTTGATTTTGCTTCTTGAAATGTATACATTAAACTGAAATAATGAAGTAACTCAGGTGGAAATTAATCATATGACAAATACTAGTTTTTTATTGATCAGATTTCAAATCAACTGACAAATAATAAATAAGGTGTTGATCAGTTTATCTCAGCAATATGCAAAAAAATCAATTTTTAGTCTGATTTTGTTTTACTATAAATATTTGGTTCTGATTTCTATATCAAGAAATTGGGTATAATTGGGAAATTTTAAGAGAAAAGAAGAAAAACATTAATAACTAAGACAGATAATACTATCCAAAAACTAGCTGAAGTACCACAACACAATAACAAGAGATAGGAGGATAATTACTTCCAATTTATTTTTACTGCTAATGCATTGTGTTACCATTTTTAAAGAGTTTGATACTTTTTCCAACAACAACAACAACAACAAAAAGATTTTCAGTCAAAAAGTATTCATTAAGCATTTAATCCTTGCCAGGACCTGTGCTAAGTGTTGGGAACATAAGAAAAGGAAAAACATAGTCCTTGCTCCTAAGGAACTCAAATTCTAATGGGGTAAACACGTAAATAATTATATAAATACAAGATCTATACAATATAAATGAAAGGTAATCTCTAAGGGAAGACTTTAGTAATATGTGAGGGTTGGGGGAAGCAATATTTTAAAAAATGAATACAGGATACATTAATCCAACTTACCCTATCTCCCTTCTATCAAAAACAGGTCAATTAGAAAAATAAATGCATCATGAACATTTGGTGCATTCTAAAAACAGAACTGATATTAATGTCTGAGCAGTTTTCCAAATTGCACAATCTAATCATTTCTTCTTCCTATGGCTCAACATAATCATTTCAATCTCTACCATTTCCCCCCTTTACACAATCATATTCAATACAGATACAACAATATCCCTCTCATATATTGCCTACTATGAAGTGAAAATGAAAATGAATGGGAGGAAATGATATTTAATTTATCTACCTATCTATCATCTATCGCTTATGCCTTTCTGATTGGAAGGCTGGAAGATGGAATAAAAAAAACAAATCAAACAAAAAAATCCTATAGCCTCCCTTTGTAAAAGACTCCAAATTCCAGGCATCTCTCCATTTGCATCCATTGTTTGTTTTCACTCAACCATCAACCTCATTATGTCCCTGAGCTGGGTATCCTCTGGTGCAGGTACTTGACCTCTTGTTTAACATCTTCCTCCATTAGACTGCAAGTTCTTTGAGGGCAAGAGCTGTCTTTCTTTCTTTTTGTACCCCTAAAACACTCAGCACAAACCTAGCACATGGTAAGTACTTAATAAATATTTATTGTAACTATACAACACAATAGTAATGTATTTAAATGAGATGGTTGGATAAATGTAGCATTATTATAATATTTACTGAGAATTCACAAGGCAGTTTACAATGATCATCAATATTCTCAATCAAATGAATTAATAAGAATAAACTATATACATTTAATAATAGGGAGCGGTCAATTTACTTATTTCTAATTTCATTTCTGCAAATCACCTATCAAGGTATCTCCTGGGATCTCATGATATACATTTCATTTAAGAACACAGAATAATTTTCAAAATTAATTTAGGTTAGACTAATTATACAGCAAATGTAAGTGTAAAGTCATCTGGAGTGTAGTTCTGCTAATGTGATCTTTTTTGGTATCCCAGTTTAGTTTAATTACTTGGTAATATCCATCACACTGAACTAAATTATGTTCCCTTTGTTGTACCTAATAAGTCTTGCATTTTTCAAAATGCTATATATGTATAGATAACAGATGTGTCTCACTTTTACAAGAGAAAATATACCAAAACATAAATCTACAAAGCCATTTAGAAGTTGATTATTTGCACTGGAAACCAATTGTTCTCTTTTTTAAAATTTTTTTTACAAAGTTCCTTTTTAAAGATGAAGTTCTCATGTGCATTTGAAATGTGACAATTAAAAAATTGACTTTCACATAACTTTTCAGGATACAATTTTAGTGTAAAATAAGGTTCCACTTTTATTTTCTTGTCTCATAAAACAGATATTTATTTGCTACTGACTTAACATTCGCTTTAGCAACCCCCTTTATGGAATCATAGCAATACTCTGCCAATTAAAATGGACATTTATTAAGTACCTTCTATCTATGTCAGGCACTATGTTAGGGAACTATATAACATTCTGTGCTTTCTGACTTCCCCTACCATTTCCAGCTGTTATTTCCTAACTTCAGACCGCTTCATAAACCTGAGGCCATTCCTAGTTGCCTCTTCCAGTTTACAAAGCTATGGAGCACTTCCTACCGAAAGAGTAATCAAAAAAGAAAAGAGATAGCATTGTGGGCATATGTATGGGCTGGTTTCTTAAGTAGGGCAAGATTTTGCTTCATGAGTAGAAGCCAGGATGAAAATGAAGTAAAATTCTGTTGTAGACTGGACAACACAATTACATTATATGAGTCTGATCAGGGAGTCATTAAAGAAAAGTAGCCACAGTGTTAATTACACTTAACCTTGTTCTAGTTTATTTAAACATAAGAGAGAATTTAAAATAATATGTTGATTACTCAAATTTCCTTCAGCAGGATATATTCTTGCTTAAATACTTTGTAAGATAATAGCATAAATGATACTGGAATAAGAGGAATAATTAGAGAGGCCACTGTAATTTCAACTGGGTTTGGCTTCATTTGGTAGCACAGGGCAGATAGTTTATATATATATATATATATATATATATATATATATATATATATAT
>JAJPUD010003198.1:167290-184772 GCA_023553655.1 Myrmecobius fasciatus
TATATATATATATATATATATATATATATATATATATATATATATTTATATATATTTATATATATATATATAAACTGTCTTTAATCCTAACTTGCTTCATGATGTGTAGAGATCACTGTTTTATCTTATTAAATTCTTGATTTTTCAACTGAAAATTGGATAAAAACAACTTTCTTCTCATTTTCTCAAAAGAATATGAATAGAATGATGAAATTCTGGCAAGAAAGAAGCTTTCCAAGCTGAAGTCCATTAGTGTATGTCTCCATAACTCCTTTTCCACAATGTACTTACTGTCTTAAAACAGCAATTTATTATGTTTATGATTTCTCAGAATGCTCAGCAAATTCACATTCACCAGTTATTCTCCTTCTTCTGAAAGGTAAGGGGTACTCCTTCCTTCTCCTAATAATCATCATCATCAATTATATTTACAGACATCTTTAAAGTTGCACAAAGTATTTACATCTTCACAACCTGGCAGAGGATTAATGAAAAATTATCAGACTCATTTTACAGGTAAGTAAAGTAAGGCTCATGGACGTTAAATGATTTGCTCAAGGAGGCACAGCTAATAATTAATTGAGTTCAGATTTGAAATCGAATCTTTTGACTCCAATTATAGTGTACTTCCTAAATGAACATACTAATGAATCATTCATCTCACTTCAGCTGTGTAGGCAGTTATATCACCTCTCCCATTTTTTCCTCCCCCTCAAAAATTATATTTCTATTTTTTAGTCAATGAGATGAGGTACTGTCATAGCTATGACAGGGAGAAATTCTTAACCGAACAATAGATTGATGTAATCAGAAAAGAGAAAATAAATAATTTCAAATACATAGAAAAGCTTTTGTACAAACAGCTAGAACAAGAAAGAAAAATATTGAGGGGAAAATCTTTGTAAAATACATCTCTGAAAAGAGTCTGAAATCTAATAAGTATATAAAACTAATTCAAACATATGAGGCCATGAATCAGTACCTGATGTAGAAGTAGCCAAAGGATCTGAATGAATAGTTCTCAAAAGAATTGTGAGTTATTAACCACCATATGAAAGTTTACTCTAAGTCACTTATAATAAGATAAATAAAAAACAAATCTGAGGTTTTTCCTCACAACTAGAAAATTGGCAATGATGAAAAAAAGACAGAAATAGCGTTGGAGGTGCGGTAAATAGATAAGCATATGAATATACAATGGAATAGCTATGAATTGGTAGAACTATCGGAAAGCAAGTTAAAATTACACTTTTTATAAGGTGATTAAAATGCCCAGACAATTTTATCTAAAAATTCCATGGCTTGGCATATACCCCACGGTCGTTAACCACAAAAATAAAACTCTCATATAAAACAAATTTTGTTAGTAGTCCTATTTATCATAACAAAAAAAAAAAAAAACTAGCAACCAAGTAGGTGGCCACAGATGAAGGAATAGCTAAACAAATTGTGGTACATAAATACACTAGAATATTACTGTGCTATAAGGAAAAAAATATAAGAAAAATTTCAGAGAAGTACCAGATTGTTTATATGAATTAATGAAGAGTGTACTAAGCATAACCAGGAAAATAATATATAGAGACTTCACTAATGGAAATGGTAAAAATACAAAAAAAAATTATATTCTATCTCTCTTCCCTTCCCTGCCAATATATTATTCAGAAAAAATTGATGTGTTTGTTGAACTGTTTTTTTTTCCTCTCTTTTTCTTAAAAACAAGTCTTTGTTAAAAGGAAGGATTCACTGGATAAGGGATGTGGGAGGAATATATCATGAAATGAAGGCAATATACAAATAGAAGCTGTCTCTAGAAGATTAAAAACTGTATTTCATCCCCATTTCAAAGGCAGAGGAAGGAGAGATTCTGAAAGAAAAAATCTGTTATTCATCAGTATGGAAGGAATAGCACAAATTGGGGCGTCTGGGCCAGGCTTATAAAAACCTGAAGTACTTAATGATTCCACCTACTGGATTATCATACAATCTCACAAATCTCAGATTTGGAAGAGATCTCAGAGGTCATGCAGGTTGTTTAATCTCCCCCAGATTCCTATATGGACATTTCTGAAAAATGGTCATAGAATCTTCTCTAGGGAAGTTCATATAATCATATATCTAAAATTAGAAGGGACCTACGAGACCACCTAATACAATCCCTCCATTTTACAGATGAGGAAACTTAGACAGAGAGAATTTAAATTATTTGAAAAACAAAGGATACTAATGAGCCTAAAATTAAATCAAAAAGAGAATTCACAAGATACAATCAGAGTTGTTCTAAGCATAGGATTCTAGATAAACCATATGTCCAGAATGAATTTATCATTATCACATCTCTGGCTTAATCTCCATTCCTCCCATGAAGGGTGAGAAGGGATGGATCTTCACTAGTTCTCTATTTTTCTTCTAGCATGAGTATATAAAGTGAAGTTCACTAGTTTCAGAAAACAGATATGGTATATGAAAAATAGCATTCAAATCAGCAAACACTAAGAGATTTTATTATGATCGGTTACTAGCTAGATACATTACAATACACTAAGCAATTTATAAGATTCCAAAAGAAATAATGAAGATATTTGAAAAGATCAGTCATTTCATGGGAAAAATTCAAAAATTTGACATGACACAGAAAAGAAAAACTTCTATGATCTTTTAGTATGTTTTATTTTTGCCAGGGTATAGAGATAGGGAATAAGCTCTCATTTTATGCCCTTTACTGGGTATCCTGAGATTGGTAAATGGTCCCCTTTTTAATAATTGTTATTGTCCATTTTGAAATGTCATATGAGTTTGTTAGGTGCCTGGGCACCTTCCAATAGAGCCAGGAGGTGATTAGGGGTGAAGAAAAAGATATGTGATAGTTCAGAGCTTGGATAATAGGAGGAGTTACTGTATTTTAACTGTTCAAGTTATAATGAGGTTAGCTAGGGGATGGATACCAGATTTCTAGAGCCTTACCATTCAATAAACATGTACCTCATTATACATATCATGCTATTTGTGTCTTCATTAATGCAGGGATTTGAAATATTTACTAAAACCACTTAAGAGTTTTCATTTATAGAAACATTTTGAAGAACAAAAACACTAAAAGGCAAGATGATCCTCTGTTAAAATGGCTTATGTTCACAAAATTCATTTTAATACTTATTTGTTAAGTGTTCTCCTTATTTGTTAAGGTAGACACTGGAATTCAATTAAACATTGATTAAGTATCCAATAGTATCAAGATTTGTGCTAGAGCACTGGAGATGCAAAGACAAAAACAAAACAATCCTTTCCTGCCTTCAAGTTGCTTAAATTCAACTAGAAAACTTAAAGGAGACAAATACATGATGATGATAGAAATACAGATCTTGGAGCAGATCATACAGCACTTACAAGCTAGTCCATGTTTATGATTAAATTCATTAAAAACTGGCACAAATTCCTTTACTAGGTTATTTTCCTCAAAAAGCTTTGGTTTGTTTGTTTTTAATTTGTTTTTAACTTTGATTCCAGAGGTAATTAATATCTTTTCAGTAAGTAAAACTCCTTCAAAACAGGCAGAATAATTATCTCAGCATGTACCTCCTAACTATCTTACATGCAGTTAACAATGTAGCTTTTAATAAGTTAAATTCTTTGCTGTCAGTAGAATATAAATAGTGTCTTCTTAGTTTGCTTATACATCACTAACAAGAACACAAAAAGTTTACTTCATTTATAAAATATAGTCCTATTAAATGAAAATTTATCAAATTCCTAAATGGTAAAAACGACTTAGTATGGTACTAACAATTTGATGATTCACTATTAATCATGAAATAAGAGATTGGGGCACTTGCCCAAACTTCTGTGTTCTCTTTAAAGTCTGTGTACAAATGTTCAATAGAGCAGAATGGAAGCATTTGACCCCCAGGTTGTATTGGGAGAGAAATAATTTTTAAAAAAAAACACAGTCATCCTTTATGGCCCTGTGTAGATGTGAGTATAATACAGGTCGTAATGCTAAAATGCAGCATGGGCTCATTTTAAAAAATTTATCATTATCACATCTCTGACCAACACAGGTGATAGTAATGCTAAAACCCAGCATGGAATTTTTTTTTAAAGTGTTTGTTTGTTTAAACCTCCACCAAAAGTATGGTGATTCAGCAACAACCAGATTATGTGATGATCGACTGGGATAGAAGTGGCTCTTTTCAACAATGAGGTGATTCAAGCCAGTCCCAATAGTCTTGGGCGGGAGAAAGTCATCTGCATCCAGGGGAAAAAAATAAAACAAAACGTGGGGACTGAATGTGAATCACAATACATTATTTTCACCTTTTTATTGTTGTTTGCTTTTTTCTTTTTTCATTTTTCCCCCTTTAGATCTGATTTTTCTTGTGCAGCATGATAAATGTGAAAATATGTGTAGAACTGTACATGCTTAATATATATTGGATTACTTGCTGTCTATAGGAGGGGAGAGAAAAAGGGGAAGAAAAAGTTTTGCAGGGCTAAATGTTGAAAACTATTTTTACATGTATTTTGAAAATAAAAAACTATTATTTAAAAAATATAGTGATTCTGATGCTGAGTGAAACGAGCAGAACCAGGAGATCATCATACACGGCAATAACAGTATTACATGATGATCAATTCTGATGGACATGGCTCTCTGCAACAAAGAATTGTCTCAAACCAGTTTAAATTGTTCAATGAAGAAAACCATATACACCCAGAGAGAGGGATATGAAATATGGACCACAACATAACATTTTCATGATCTCTAGTGACATTTGCTTGCATTGTGTTGCCTTTCTCTGATTCTTTTTTTTTTCTTGTAGATAGGATTTTTCTTGCATAACTTCTCAAGCATTTCAACATTATTAATATGTAGTGGACTTCCTGCCATCTAGGGGAGGGGAGGGGCCTGGGGGTAAAATTTGTAATGGAAAGCTCTGTAAAGATCAATGTTGGGAAACTACCCATATACATGTCATACAAATAAAAAGCTTTAAATAAAAAAAATATATAGTGATTGAAATAGCCAAATGATGAAACAATTTGTTTTGAGTAGGGCTCAGTCATGGAGGTATTCCAAGATGCTGTATATTTTTGTAAATAGTTAACCACCAGAACACTCATATACAGAAGGAAAAAATTATTTGAGTATTTTAGTCTACTTTGGAAGTTTACTAGCTGTTATTTGAGTTGGTTGGCATTTACCATAGGAAGTAGTTCCTTGTTACTTGTGTGTTGGAATATATCTGATTTTCTTTTATTTGGTTTTTTTCAAGTTTCAGGTTTGATGAACCTTACTTAGATGTGATCCAAGATAAATTCATTTTCCCTTAAAGGGATACTTTATGTCAAATGATTATAACAAGGCTCTCCTATCCATTTGAATTGTTAATCTATTTCTGGAAAATAAAACAAAAAAAAAGTACACTCACTTATATGACTCCTGATTTTGTAAAAAATTTTCATAAGCTATGAGACCTGTACCACAATTTCTAGAAGATGGTGAAATTTCTAATTACTTGGTGGAAATTTGGAATTAGTGAATCAGAAGAGTTAATATCTCTAAATTAGATATTTCCTTTTCTTAAAATCATACTGTAAAAGGCAATTTATACAAGCAAATGCTCAGAGGAAATGGCAAACTGGGAATGGCAACTTTGGAACCAAATAGTTTGGGAGAAGAAAACAAAAGTTGTCCTTTTTGGAAAAGCAATTCTCTGTTAGCTGATTGATATTTTCAAAGTTCTCTTCTATTTGGGTGGGAAGAATTTTGACACTGATTTCTTTCCATACCATATATGAAAAGCAAGTAATATTTCAAGATCTAATATATCTGATGTAACAACAACAATTACTCATTTTGGCATATTTCATAACTATACCAGGATGACCTTAAATGTCCTCAAGATGGAAAGGAGATTCAAATACCCATGAAATGAGTAAATCCATTTGTATCTAGCTATACTTAGAAATGAAAAAAAGCATAAGCTGTAGCAAACCAAGAGTGAAAAAGTTTATAAAATCACCAATCTGTGAATCCAACTTTTGTCTGGCCACTAACAAATAAGAAAATGATAGCATTTTTCATATCATTCTTATGTATAAAGAACAGAGACTAAATTTGTAAGTTTGATGGAAATCATCAATTTGTCAATGACATAAAGCTGGCTGATATCACTGATATGTTAGAGAAAAGAGTAAGGATTCCAAAAGATTTTAACAGATTAGAACTAAATGTTGAGTCTTAGAAGATGACACAAAATAATGATAAATTTAAAAAAATAAATTTATTAAAAAAAACCACACAAGTACAAAATGGAAAAAGCATGGCTAGGTAACAGTAATCTAAAAAAAATTACCTTGTGGTCTTAGTGAAGTATAAATTCACTATAGTCAACAGTATTGTACAATGACTCCAAAAACTAAGTTAATCTCAGACTCATTGGAAGGCATAAGTGACCATAATGACAGACATGATCATCCTGCTAGAGTCTCTTCCTCAGTCAGCACTCATCTGAAATACTGTGTTTTAGAAAGCATATTTTAAGACCAATATTGATAAGCTGGAAAGCATGTACAAGACTATTAATTCAAAATCATGCCACTTAAAGATGAATTAAAGAAGCTAGTGACACTGATGGGGAAAAAAGACTTAAATGAGATGTGATAACTGTTTTCAAGTACCCAGATTTTCTTTATAATAAAGATTTAGAGTCTTTGGAAACAGGTATTATCCCACACAGAAAGAAATGAGGAAAATGAAAATAATTCTTGTTTTTGGAAGCTCTTCAAAACAAAATTTTGACAGAGCAATTGCAAATGATCTTAGCTAGCGATAAAAGATAAAGACATTTAAAGAGATTCGTGTTATTATCAAAGACCTCAAATGAGCTCAGATTTTAAAAGGACACTGAAGAAGATGACAGGAAGGACATATCAACAAAGATGAATACAAATGAGTGGTACAGACCTGTAAAAATAGTTTCAGGAAGAGCAGAACCCAGAATTAGCTGAAGGAAAAGGCTTTGAAAAATAAAAAAGATTTACTTTAGTTAGGTTAAGAATATGAAAAAAAAAAAAAAAGGAAGTGCTAAGCCCAGAACTTGGAAGTAAATCAACAAACATTGATTGGGGCAGATAATTTAATAACAAAGAAAACAGAATTTCTCAATTTCTTGCTGTACTTTTTTTTTTATTTCAAAGAATCATTTTCAAATACATGTTTGCTTTTTGTTAAATTGAACTGAAATTGGAAAAGGGAAATGCCAGAGGAAATAAGATAACACCAAATACATTCATTCAAGTACTGTGATCCATGACAAATCATATCCCTGCGTGCTAAAAAAATAAAAATAAATTAAAAAACTCTGAGGATTACATTAACAAACTACTGTCAATAATCTTTCAGTAATTGTGGAGAAAGAGCAAGTGAAAAAAACTGAGTATAAAACAATGTTACCCTGTTTTCCAATAAAGGGGGGGAAGGTGAATATTAAAGTCTGAAAATAAATTTTTGCATTTTCTTATGTTTAGACAGAGCCTATGATTTATTTAACCCTTCAATAAAGATATATTGTACTCAATATCAGTAAACAAATATGGTACTATAGGGCAGCTAGGTCGCACAGTAGTTAGAGCACTAGACTTAGAATTATGAAGACTCATTTTTCTGAGTTCAAATCTAACTTCAGACTCTTACTAGCAAGTGATTTACCTGTTTTAGTTCCTCATGTGTAAAAAATAAGCAGAAGAAGGATATAGAAAAAACATTCCAGTATCTGCGAAGAAAACCTCCAATGGGTTCACAAAGAGTGGGACATGACTGAAACGATTCAATAGCAATAATAAAGCAAAGTACTTTAGAAGAAGTATAAAGGAATGATACAACATAATCCCTGGGACCTCATTGTGCTTACCATCCATTTGGAAAACCCAGATTAACATATAAATAATTATCAATAAGGCAAAAATATAATATAATCAATGTCTATATTTTGAGATATAGGGCATTGATACTGTAGGAATTCAGAGAATTAGATTAATTAAAGATATCTTAGGAATTAAACTCTTTCCTAAAGGACAGGTAAAATTTAAATAGATAGAAGGAAGAAAGGCATGCTGGAAGAGAAGATAATATGAAAAGGGTGAAGAGGGAGACTGATCAAATACTTTTCAAAAGGGGTTTTTAGGTATAGGGGATGCGTAATGAATATCTGTTGAAAAGACCATAAAAACAAAAAAATTTATAACAAAAGTTATCAGAATCTTGTTAGTTGCTAACTGGAAGAATTTTAAACTAAAGCCACAGACCTTAATTGTTTATGTCTTAATGAGTAGTACACTACAGAGCTAAATGGGAAAATAAAAGGAAGGACAGGAAAAAAATCATTTCATTCTATATAGGTATTCTTAAAATAGTACAAATCTATAATTTCAAGGTGATTATAATGAAAAGTGTACCTGCAAACATAATTTAAGAGTATTGGGAATGTTAATGAGGAAGACTATATCTGCTTCTCTTAAAGAAATAGATACCAATTTAATAGCCTTGAAAAAAGAAGTAATTCACAAAAGAGAGGCATAAGAAACCTGACAAAAATAACTATTTCTGTGCCCAGGGTGATATTACATATGAGAAACAAAGGTTACCTTTTGTCAGCCTCTTAAAGAGTTACCTTGGAAGAGATTGGTTACATGGGAAATAAAATCTCTCTTCAGCTCTTCAGTTTCTCATTCAAGGGAGTTGAGATAGTATTTCAATTAGAAAGTCTTTATTGCCAAGGGCATATTGAAATGACTTTCCTTCCCCCCAACTACAACACACATGGTAAGGCCTATGTGCACATGTGGGATGTTTCAATGAGGATAGTTTAAAATACTACTAGGGTGAAATTCATGTCTAAATTTCAGTCTTAATATTTAAGAATGATGTGTTCAAAACTCCTAGAAAAAAAGTGATTTCATTTGTTATATGTTTAAAGTTAAAATTTCTTAATGACAGTTTACTAAATAGATACATGGGACAAGGGTAAAATGTTGGACTTGGAGTCAGATGATTTAAGTTCAAATGTTACCTTTGGATGTAAGTATGTGTGTGACCCTGGACAAATCCTGTAGCTTAATGAAGTGTCAGATTCATCATCCATAAAATGGGGATCATAACAGTACCTACTTAAAAGGAATATTATGAGGATCAAAGAGAGAATATGGGTGAAGCACTTTGCAAATTTAAAAACTACAAAATAAATGCTATATTTTGATAGTGAAGATGGTGGTTTTGAAGCCTATGTTTTTCTGAATACTCATAGGCCCAAGTTTCTCATGGAAATCCTCTTCAATTACAACAACTATAATCTCAGTAACACATAAGGGCAGCTAGAAAACAAAATGGACTCAGCAGTTCACACTATTTCCCTTCCATCCTCTCCAAATAATCACCATTTAGAAGCATGATTTTCTCTTCCTTGGCAACATGCTCTATAAACAGCCAAACCTAACCCTACTGAAATCAGGGTTTTGCAAATCAGAGGGGAAAATCAGCCAATCAATTTGCTACACCTTTATGACCTTTTAGGGTATTATGAATAACACTTTCTCTCCCTACTCTACCCCACAAGATAAACAAAATTAAACAATTAACTTCAAACAAACTTGGAGAATATTAGAATAAAGCAATCAAAAGACAAAGCAGAGGTCCCTGGAGGCAAAGACTATTATAGTTAATAAAGGTCTCAGATATCATTCACTCTTTGGAAGCAGGGGGCAGTGTATAACCTGTTTTGGCTACAGCACCTGGCAAAGCATGACATAGATATGCAATTAATAAGCTCATATAGCTAAGAGAAAAGTCTTTAGAGCCCATAAGCTTACTGAAAATGATGCTACCAAAACATTCTGCTTTACCTAGCTGGAGAGATGGAATCTATTACAATTGCTGTTACCTGCATGAGGTGCCATGGATTTTGTTAATTTCTTTCCTCAAATCTCCCAATAAATTTTGTTCATACTTCACTTATCCATATAATATTATCAAATTTGCATTCATTTATCAATTTCTCTGCATTATCTTTCATTCTAAGTTAAAAGTTTTGCAAGAGCAGGATTAGATATCTTTAATGCACAATGCTTTATATGTAGTAGACATTTGAGAAACATTTACTGAATTACACTGTGCTTCCTTAGCAATGCAATATTTCTTATATCCCATAAAGCATCATGATATTTTGATTCAAGATTCTGGATCTTATTTGATTTCTTTTGTTAAGAACATTATGCAATAAAAAACCAAAATAATTACACAATAAAAATATATATAATATAACTCACAAAAGCTTATAATTTTCTACATAGTTTTTTGGGGGATAATGAAAAGTCAAATCATATCCCCCAAATCATACCAAATGCATGAAATAAAGGCCTATAATAATATGGTAAGCCTATGAAGCAAATGGGACAACTAAATTATGCAAGTGGACAGTACCATGTCTGAAGTTAGGAAGACTCATTTTCCTGAGTTCTAAGCTGATCTAAGATACTTACAGCTAGTAAATTAATCCTATTTGCCTGAGTTTCTAAACTGTAAAAATTAGCTGAAGGAAATAGAAAGCAACTTCAATATTCTTTAACAAGGAAATCCCAAATGGAATCACAAAGAATTGGACGTGACTGAACAACAAGAAAAGGCAAATGATAGTCCTAACACCAGTATTATAAAGCATCTTGTACTAGATAGCATTACTCATGAAATGTTAAGTATTTACAGAAGTTTATTGAAAACATTTTGAAATATTTTTATTTAGTAGGTTTATACAGTCTGTTCTCTTCATCACACAGATAGAAAAAAATGGAGATCAGAGAATTTTGAAATGGACTCTGTCTCCTAACTTTGTTATGACCATAGGCAAAATAAACTTTTGTAGTTCTTTGTATTTTATACTAATTGTGTCAGAGATATGATGCATTTATTAGTATATTCCCTTTTCTTACATTCTGGTGAATACACTGTATAGCTTTGCATGTTACATCTATCTAAATATCAGATTTTGAGCACTGATAATCACCTGACCCCCTGATCTAGGCTTCTCCCCAAATGGACTGCATCTATTTTGAAAGCCCTGTCACCCTAATAATAATTTCTATCATCTGAATGATGTGCCATTTGGGTTTTGTTACTCACATGCCTTTGGTAATGATGTTATAAATCAATCAGTTGGAAGAATTTCCTTTGATTCTGCATCCTTGTCCACTCAGCTAAGCATAATTAATGTCCTTCCTGGTATTTGTATTTCAGTGGAGATATTAAATTGAAGCCCTGGCAACTATGAAAACTAAAATCATGGGGCATTATCAAAAGGAATTAAAGATAAGCCTTCAAGTACTGGACTTATTCCAAATTGGATACATATAAACCAGCAAAGTTCCTCAGATTTCTGAGCTGAATAACATACCCTTTTCTATTTTCCTCAAAATGCTGGGTAGCTTGGCTACCTCCCACAATAAGCTAATTGTAATCTCTCACATCCAATTACACAGCCCCTGTTTTAGTTTAGGCCTTAATCACCATTCACTTACAAATCGATTTACCTTTTCTTTACCACAGTCCATTCCACATGGCTGCCAAAGTTTTCCTTAAGTTTGGATTCGATCTGCCATGTCGTTTTCCTATTCAATCACTTCAAGGGGCTTCCTATTATCTTTTATCATAAAGTATGCAATCTTCTGTTTAATTTTTAAAGACCTCTGTAATTTCATCTCTAAGCTATCTTTTTAGCATTATGATATCCTATTTCTCTTGCTAATGGCCCCTATATTCTGTGATCCAAGCAAATAGCCTTCTCACTATTCCTTACATACATCTCTATCTATTCATCTTTATCTATTCCCCATGTCTAGCATATATTCTGTTCTTACCTCAAACTCTTAGAATTTAAATCTTCCTTCAAAATTATTTCAAGTACCACCACCTGTGCAATTCCCCTTCTCAAACCACTTTGCACATGTTTTATATATTCTCTTCATATTAATTCTAATTCTGTTATATGATGTGCATCAAGTAGCTAATGAAGTGTAGTGCTTCTGATTTCTCACATGGGCATATGGCCAAACTCCCTATGAATAGAGATTGCATCATTTATTGTTATTTTTTTTTTGCTATTTCCTAATACCTTGCATGTTCAACAATATCTTGGTTATGTTCAGCTAGCTCTTCATGACCTCTTTTGGGGTTTTCTTGACAAAGATACTAGAGAGTTCACTCTATGTACAAGCTCACTCTTTTCAAAGTCTCTCACTGGCAGTTCTAAATTCCATGAGAATGATTAATACCACAACATGTTGATATTCAAATATTCTCAAGAGTTCTAGGAATAACTCTATTGGAGAGAGAATGCAATTTCATTATTCACCACTTTCACTTTTGAGCCTCCATTGATATGCTTCCATTAACACAAACTAGCCACTATAATGATAACACTTTTAAATGTTATATACAACCATTTATTTAGCAATAAGGCAAAAGAAATACATAACAAAATTACAGATATTCACATATTCAATCAAGTTCATGAATAATAAAATGAATAAAAACACATATAAACCTGTCATATTCTCCTACCAAAACACTCAGCATCTAGAGTGAAGGAGGGGAAAAAAAGAGGCAAACTCTCACAGAAACCTATCAAACAAACCATGACTCTCAAGAATTGTTCATAGAAGTGTCCAGATAAAGTGCCCTTAAAAAACCAAACATTTTCCCTTAAACACTGCTTCTACGACTAAGCTGGATTGATATAAATTGTGCTTGACCAACAGCTCATTGAGTATACTTTCTCAACAAAAGTAATCTGTCTACTTGGTGATTTCCCTGGATTTCTGCTTCCAACCAGCTGTTCTGTTCAGATGGACGTGTTCTTTGACATCAGTGATACTGCAGTGTTAATCACTGACTTCTCTATTAACTTACAATATTGAGATTCTGAGTCCTCTCTGTAAATGATCTTACCTTAGCTTATAGTTAGGAAAAGAAATTCTCATCTTCCTGTCAGGAATCAAATAAATTACATTTTCTCATAAGTAGAAAATAATTCTGATACCCATATCTCTCCAGTATTCCCTACCCTGACACATAGAAAAAAGAACGACTCTCTCAGAATTTTAAGTAAAGATAACTGCTTCAATAACTGTTTCTTTTAGTATTTAATTCAGTAATAAAAGGCTACACAGGAAAGGGTAAAACCTTAAAGGAACAGTTCACTGCACTTTTTATTTGTCCTTGTTATCTCTTCTGTCAGATTCTAAGCTCCTTCTGAATAGAGATTGCATCATTTATTGTATTTTTTGCTATTTCCTAATACCTTTCATGTTCAACAATGTTTCAGTAATGTTCAGCCCTTTAGAACCTCTTTTGGGGTTTTCTTGACATACTAGATTTTACAGATGAGGAATCTGAGGCAAACAGAATTAACCTGAATTATCCAGGGTCAATTTGTGTCTGAGGCTGGAATTGAATTCAACTCTTTTTGACTCCAGAGCTACCTCACTGCCCCAGTATCTATCACAGTATCTGGAAATACAATAGCCACTTAATAAATGCTTGTTTAGTGTTGATTAATTAGTCCCTAGTAGATGGAGTCACAACCAGTCTCTAATACAGCTTTATAATTGTAGTGTCTACATTTATAATGATGCTTCTCTCTGGTTTGGTTTATTTCTCATTACCACTTATGATAATTTTCTTTCTGCCTATAGGAAGAGTAATTTATCCTAGTTTCACAATAAATCTTTTATTGCTTTCCAAATCTATTATCAGCCCACTGAAAGAGATAAATAAAGCATGACACTAGCATAACTAAAGGTATTTTCTTTGTAGGCTGTCTGTTGTACATTCTCAGCATTAACAATTAACCAGATTTATTAATTTTAAAATAGGTGCTGTAGACTTGTTTAAAGGAAAACTTCCCATGTGGCACAGCTGAGCTTCAACAGTAAGAAAAGGCAGCATTAGCAATCAGCCACATCACCGTATCACTAGGGAATGTGATATCTACATGATGTGTTAGAGCTCGAGTGAAACCATAGAAATATTTTCAAAATCTTACCAGCTTCCCTGCAGAGGGAAAGTTAGTCAAGGAAGAACATTGACAATGAGGTGATAAGGGAATGAACCAAAATAAATAGAGGAGATAAAGTGAGAATATAAAGGCATCTAACAACCTTTCCTAGGTGAAAAGATAAACCCTACATATTTGCTTTCTCTACTTCCAAAGATTTTCAAAGTTGGATCACACTCTTAAATACTTTTTAAAAAATAAGATAGCCAAGGGTATTCAAGAACAGGAGAGAGAGTTCAGAGAATGATGTTAAAGAGAAAATAAGTAATTAACTCAGTAATTTCGGTCTATATTGCCTTATTTTTGAAAGAGCACATCAGCAAGTTTTCCTTATTGTGTAATAGATTTCATGCCCATACCTTTTGTTCCATCTCCTCTAGATTTGATCTTCCCTATTCTGAAAGTGAAATCTCAGGTTACTTAGCTCCACTCTGAGGTGATAATTACTCAGGGCTATCTTCCCATTTTTATTGTCAACTGAGCAGATTCTATTGCAGCAATTAATTGATCCTAGGGAATTTCACATTGTAAAAATAGAACTCCTATTTTGCACTTGAATTTTGACCTGCTAAACGATGACATTACTTGGACTCCTACAAAGACAGTGATGAACTGAAAAGCAACCCATCACTTTTCCCTCTCCATTCTTTTTCCTAATAAATGAGATCATAATTGTTGATTTCAAACGGT
Organism: Myrmecobius fasciatus; assembly: GCA_023553655.1. Taxonomy (NCBI): domain Eukaryota; kingdom Metazoa; phylum Chordata; class Mammalia; order Dasyuromorphia; family Myrmecobiidae; genus Myrmecobius; species Myrmecobius fasciatus. Next base: position 182,086 of record JAJPUD010003198.1, read on the forward strand.
TTCAAAAGATGGGGAAAATATTTTTCAAAATCTGAAATGATTTAAGAAGTCAGAAAAGATTGCTTCAAATGAGAAAAAGTTAAGTTGTGAAGTGGTTTTGTTCAAGGAAAAATGAAAAAGGACAGAGCAATGGCTAAAGAAATAATTATAAATAAAGTTTAAGAAGGCAGGGAGCAAACTGAAAAGAAGAAAAACCACATTTCTCTTCACTTGGCCAGAAAAAAAAATTTTTAGCCAAGATATAATAGGTAACAACATTATTGGCATGGAAAAGAATTAGCCAGTGGTTATATAAGAAAAACAAGACAAAACAAAACTTCCAACTCTTAAAATTTATAACATTTCAAGTCATACAAAATTTAAGCCAGAATGGACTGTAGATTTCTTTCAAATATGAATCAGCATAAATTTTTTTTCTCCTGTTAAAAATACAATTTAATATCACTAAACAAATAATATCCCCATTCTTAACAACATAAAGCCTCTTAACTCTCTATATCCATATGGACTAAAAGGAAATAATTTCAAAAATCAATCTGGCAAATTTTCAAAAAAAAATTGATTTTGGTAAAATGCATTACAAATATATTAGAACTTAACAGCAGGAAAAAATCATTATATTTAATATAATTCAGCCCTTGTTATTTTATAGTTACTGGCAAAATCAGGACTAGAATTTCTTTTTTTTAACTCCTGTCCAAATAATTTTTCTACTACATCACAATGCCTACTTTCCCCCCAAAGCATAGATCATTAATCTAGCCATTAAGCTAATGACTTAAGCACTAAAAATGAAGAAGAAATAGAATGCATTTTCAGAGGACTGGGCGGAGGGAGAATTGGTCATTTTACTTTGTCTTATGAGTTTCTGTGCCTAGAGAATTTATCACTAAGTTGACATATTTAAATATTTGAGTCATTTTTTATTATGATCAATATTTGCATATTGATAATATAAAAGATTATGTGACATTTTATCTTTTAAACATTAAAAATAGAACATACACATACATTAAAATATTTTCTTTAAATAAATGTAAAAATCACCACAAAAGCTTTCAAAAAGTCTTTCCATGAAAATATAGCAATCCTGGATTTGTAATTAAAATTTTTAAAAAAATATTCGTGTCACATGAAAAAGTTTCTTTTTTAAAAGTATAGGTAGAATTATTGTGTTCTAAGAGGGGAAAGTTGAGGTAACACAAAACTGTAGTTTTACCATCCACTTTTTCCTGTAATTTATTTAATTTTTCCTTTAAGAATTTGGAAGCTATGCAATTTGGTGCATAAATGTTTAGAATTGATATGGCTTCATAGTCTATCTGGTTTCTTTTAGCAAGATGTAGTTTCTCTGCCTATCCCTTTGAATTGTCTCTTTTTTCTTTTGTTTTGTTTGAGATAATTATTGCTACTCCTGTCAATTTTTTTTTTACTTCAGCTGAAGCATAATAGAATATCTCCTAGCCCCTTATTTTAACTCTGTATGTTTCTCTCTGTTTAAAGTGTGTTTCTTGCAAACAAAATATTGTTGGATTCTGGTTTCTAATCTGTTCTATCTGCTTTGTTTTATGGTGAGTTCATCTCATTCATCTTCTGTTATGATTACTAACTGTGCAGTTTTTGCCATCTTATCTTCTGTTTTTTCTTCTCTCTCTTTATCCCTCTTCCAAAGTCTGATTTGATTCTGATAATTGCCTTTTTTATCTGTGCTTCCTCTTACCATCCCTCCCCACTAACTTTTCCTTATCTCTTTCCCTTTCTCTTCTACTTCCCTGTTGCCTATGATAGATTTCTATTAACAATTGAGTGTATGTATGGGTATATACATATATAAATATTTCTCACTTTGAATTAATTTAGACATGAGTGAGGTTCAAACATTGCCTACCTCCCCCACCATTTTATCTTCCACTGTAAAAGCTCATCTTTGCACATCTCTTTTATATGACAAAATTTTCTCCACTCTTTGTCATCTCCCTGCCCTTTTCTCAGGGCATCCTCCTCATTTATCCATTTTTTTTTTTACAATTTTCCAATATAATCAACTCACTCTTGTGTCCTCTTTCTATGTAGAATCCTTTTGCCTTAATAATAATCAAGTTCGTAGAAATTAGATGCATTATCTTCTTATAAAGGTAAATATTTTAATATTATTGAATCCCTTATAATTTCTTTTTCATGTTTACTTCTTAATATTTCTCTTGAGTCTTGCATTTAAAAGTCAAATTTTCTATCTAGTGCCAGTCTTTTTAATGCTTGAAGATTCTTCATTTCATTAGCTATCCATTTTTCCTTTGAAGGATTATACTTCATTTTTCTTGGTAGGTTATTCTTTGTTGTTAATATAACCCCTTTATGAGATTCTGGCCAAGATGGCGGAGTGAAAAGGTGACTTTCTGCCTCTCCTCCGATCTTCTCTCAAATCAACAATAAAATAAGCCTCCGAACTGATCTTCAAGTCAACGAACTCAGAAATATTTGGGCACAGCTCTCTGGATAACTTCATATCAGGTTGGTCGGACTCGGACAGAGAGATAAATAGACGACAACTGTGCAGGCCGGAAGTGAGGGTGGGACTCAGCTCGGCTCATCGTGGAAGAAATTCCAAACTCCAAACTCCAAATTCCAAACACCTGGAGCTTATCTGAGGCACTCGGGACACTCTGCCCTGATTGGGGGCAGGTGTT
>JAJPUD010003198.1:194772-213971 GCA_023553655.1 Myrmecobius fasciatus
CCCACATGTGCAAGAATGTTTGTGGCGGCCCTTTTTGTGGTGGCTAGAAACTGGAAACTGAAGGGATGCCCATCAATTGGAGAGTGGCTGAATAAATTATGGCATATGAATGTTATGGAATATTATTGCTCTGTAAGAAATGACCAGCAGGACGATTTCAGAGAGGCCTGGAGAGACTTGCATGAACTGATGCTGAGTGAAACGAGCAGAACCAGGAGATCATCATACACAGCAACAACAGTATTACATGATGATCAATTCTGATGGACATGGTTCTCTGCAACGAAGAATTGTCTCAAACCAGTTCCAGTTGTTCACTGAAGAAAACCATATACACCCAGAGAGAGGGAAATGAAATATGGACTACAACATAACATTTTCATGATCTCTACTGACATTTGTTTGCATTGTGTTGCCTTTCTCTGATTCTTTTTTTTTTTTCTTGTAGATAGGATTTTTCTTGCATAACTTCTCAAGCATTTCAACATTATTAGCATGTAGTGGACTTCCTGCCATCTAGGGGAGGGGAGGGGACTGGGGGTAAAATTTGTAATGGAAAGCTTTGTAAAGATCAATGTTGGGGAACTACCCATACATATGTTATACAAATAAAAAGCTTTAACAAAAAAAAAAAAAAAGAATCAGAGATTCTAAGAGGCTTATATAATGAATAAATTGAATATAGAAATAACAGATACCTGGGAAAAGATACCAAATTAAGAAATGTGATATTGTATACGAATAGGCCAGTTTGGCACTCATGTGAAGAGACTAATGCCTAATTATAATAAAAAAAATCTAAGTAGACTCCAGTCAGATTATGAATGACTTTAAAATCCAAAAAAATAAATTTGTGTTTTATCTATTGGCAAAAAGGAGGCAAATGGCATGCACAGATAAATGTTTTAGTAATATAAATGTGTCTGTTACATTTCCCCATAGTTGTCTTTATTGCTTTTAATTGACTGTTTTGCTATTGCTTCCTGAAATAGTTTTTTTTGCATACAAAAGTTTTTTTGGGTTTTTGTTTGTTTGTTTGTTTGTTTTTGCATACAAAGCATTTAGATTTTGTTCCAACTCCTTATTTTAATTCTGTGGAATTCTTTATTTTAAATGTGTTTTTTGTAAGAAACATTGCTTTATGTAGTGGACTTCCTGCCATCTAGGGGAGGGGAGGGGGCTGGGGGTAAAAGTTGTAATGGAAACCTTTGTAAAGATCAATGCTGGGGAACTACCCATACATATGTTATACAAATAAAAAGCTTTAATAAAAAAAAATAATATAACCCCTTTACTTTTCAGAACAACATATTCTAAGCCTTCTACTTTTTAAATATTGTAGCTACTAAATCTTGTGTGATTCTGACCGTGGCTTCACATTATTTGAAAGATTTCTTTCTAGCTGCTTGAAATATTTTCTCTTTGACCTGGGATTTCTGGAATTTGTCAGTAAGTTTCCTCCAAGTTTTTGTTTTATGATCTCTTTTATGAGGTTATTAGTGGAGTCTTGCAATTTTTATTATCCTCTGCTTCGAGGGTATTCAGGCAGCTTTCCTTGAAAATTTCTTGAAATGTGATGTATAGGTACTTACTTTGATCAAGGCTTTCCGTGATTACAATCATTCTTAAATTATTTATCCTCAATATGTTTTACAGATAAGTAATTTTTCCAATGATATTTTTCACAATTTCTTTTATTTTTTTCCCTTTTTTACCTTGGTTACAATATTTCTTGATGTCCCATGGAATCATTAGCTTGTACTTGCCCAATTATAATTTTCAAGGAATTATTCTTTTCTATTTTGTCCAATTCTGCTTGTTAAGAATATATTTTCACAAGTGAATTTTTGTACCTCTTTTTTAATTTGGCTAAATCTTAAGGTGTTATTTTTTCAATATTTTTGTGCCTCTTCTATCAAGTTGTTAAATATTTTTGTAACTTTGTTCCTTTGTTTTTATTTATTTAACTAAATTTTCCTTTATTTTTATTTTTGAAAATTATTTGAGCACTTCCAGGAATTCTTGTTAAGCTTGGATCTAGTTCCTATATTTTTGAGACATTATTTTTAGCTGTTTTGAATTTTTTTTCTTCTTCTGAGTTTATGTCTTGATCTTTCCTGTGCCCTTATTAGTTATTGATGGTCAGATTCTTTTTTTTTATTGTTGGCTCCTTTTTCTACTATATTTCTTCATTTTGAACTTTGTGTCAAAGTTGGACTCTTTTCTCATCATGTGAGGAGAAGGGCACAATATCAAGCTTCAAACTTTTTTTGCATGGTGCTTTTTTCAGAGCTAGTTCTGGAGATTTGAAATTTTTTGGTGCATTCAAATTGGCATAATCTGAGGAGAGGTCTGCACTCTGATCCTTATCTGGTAAGGGCTCCCGATCCCTTGGGATTGCAACTGATTTTGTTTTTCAGGGTTCCTGATCTCTTGGAATTGGAAACAAAACTTTTCCTCAGAGTACCTACTACTAATGGATAAAACACCAATGCTGGGACTAAGTGGTAGCAACAGAAACAACATCACTTTTAGAGTTCTCACTCCATGAAGGATCCAGTCCATTCTATATCATGGTGCCACAGATTTTTTTTGGTCTGCAAAATTGTCTCATCCTGACCTTTTTTTGGCTCTGCCATTCAAGAATTATATTTGAGATATTATTTTAAAATTGTTTAGAGAGAATTTTTTCAGATGTCATTTGAGTGCTTCTCTACTCTGTTATCTTGCTTTTACCTGAAAGTGTCTTGGCTCCACCTCTAAAAAAATTTATGAACTTATCATCAAGTATTATCATTTTTATTAATAAAGAAAAAAAAGAAAATTTGAAAGAAGCCTACAAATTTGTTACATAAAGTTCAGATAGAATAAAATTGTCAGTTTGTACCCTTCTGAACATTTTTTGTTTTTTTCTATTACTGTTTTATTAAGACTTTTTCTCTCTCTTTCTGCCCCTCTTTCTCTTATTCCCTTATTGATTTTCTGCCTTTTATGCTACCCCATTTTATTCTTTCTTGAATCCCTTTCTCTTATCAAACAAATATAATTAAATGTAGTACATGCTCTAGACTATAAATCTTTAACTATCATTTCATTTGATGAGTCAAGTCCACAATACACCTAGTATTTATAATACAAGACTTAGAAATTATTATAGAATATCATAAAAAGAACCATCTGATAAAAGTTTTAAAAAGCAGCTTAGCAGAAAATGACTATGGTATAAAAAAGCTTGGTTTGATATCTAGAAAAACCACATCATTCCAAGAACATCTTACATGAAGAAGAAGGACGAGACACCAACTAGAGACACTTTGTATTTTTTCCAGTAATATCTCTACTACTTTTGGGCACTACCACATGAGAAAATGGTATTTTTAATAATAATAGCTCTATCACTGTTGGACAATACATGAGAAATTATAGTAGGATGTGGCTTAATAACAAGAGAACTAATGATAAGGAGAGAGGAGAGATTGGAACTAACTAAAGATCTAGTGAAGAAATCTGGGGTGGAAATAATATAATTTGAAAGACACTCAAGGATTTACCTTCAAATTGTCTCAAAAGGTAGAAGATTCCAAAAGTATAAAAAGAACATAGGTTCTTAACTGCAAAAAAAGCTGAATGAATAAACTTCAATCACCATCAAGCCACATACCTATTTGCTCATCTCTATAAAGATTTATTGAGGAGAGGCTTTCATAGATTATTTTCAGTAACAAAGCATATTTTTATAGTCAGACAACTAAATGAAAATTTTTGCAAATCAATGATTCATTCTATCAATTGAATTTTAAGGCAGTTGAATGACAGCAGAGCATAAAAAGAAAAGTCATACTCAAGAACCTTGAGCTTCATGGCCACAAAACTCCCCAGTGCTGCCAAAATCAGATTAAAATGAAAATGAAAAATGAATAAAAATACAGTAAAACAGAGATATTGTTAATTTCTGGTTTTCTAGATGAATATGTATTACCTAAGAGTCTTTTTCTATTTATGTTTAACACCACTGGTATAAAAGACAGAGGGTTGATCTTAACATAAAGAAGCCTTGGGTTCAGGTCCAACCTCTAAAGAAAATTAGCTCTGTGCCCACGAGAAGCTCACTTACTTTCTTAGGTTTCCAGGAAATTTTCTAAAGTTGTAAAAGTAAAGGTATTTATATATCTATCAGTGAAGGGAACTTCCAGCTGAAGAGTTTTTCCTACCAATGAAATCACATATCTAGACAAAAGGAAGAAAGAAATGTTGGCCATCTGTTTCCCAGAATAAGGGATACTTTGCAGAAGGACATGAATTCCATAACAAGTTCTCCAAATATTCCTATTCACAGATTAAATTGTAATAATTCCATCAAACCTATCCTGAACGCTATAAAACTTCCTTAGTGGCATCCAGAGTATAATAAAAGTGTCTAGTTCAAGTACTCAAATTGAGAGGGAGAAAAAAGTAAGTGAAATGGGCACAATGCTTAGCTATGAAATGAAGTAGAATGAAAAAGCTCTTAAGTTCATAAACCAATTATAGTTTCACATTTATACAATGTCTTCAATGATCCTAAACTACCTGCAGTTAAAAAAAGTCCATCTCTTTAATGATCAATAACTTCTGAGAAATTTACAATCATATAAATTTATTAATCACATTAATTTGAATTATCCTTAACTTTTTCACTCTCCTTTAACTTCTATGTAAAACATCTATAAAGTCATGTCAATTTTATTTCTACAATATCTATCCTAACTAGTTCCTTCTCTCCACTCACATCGTCACCTCCCTCAATCAGATTCTCATTACCTATTTCCTGAACTATTACAATAGTCACCTGATTGGTTTTCTCGATTTTAGTGTTTCAGATTTCAATCCGTTCTCTAGAAGGCAGCTCATATAAACATTTTAAAGTGCCCTCCCCAAGAAGCGTCAGTGGCCTCCAGGATAAAATAAAAACTCTTTTGTTTAGCATTTAAAGTTCTCCATAAATATGACTCTGGCTTATCTTTCCACACTTACATTAATCCTTGTCACATGCTATTTATACTAGTCAGTATAGCTAAATTTATATTTATTTATTTGAACTTAGCACCTTTTTGCCTTCTCAACTCACCTGCTAAACTTAGAATCATTCCTCTTTCACTTTTTCACAGAAAGTCCTTCCTGGCCTCTTAATAACCTCTCATCTTTTAAAAAAGTATCCTGAATTTACCTATGTGTGTACTTTTTGTATATAATGCAATAACACAGTACTTGAGAACAGGGCCTATTTTCATATTTCTCTTTCTATTATTTCTACTACCAATCATTGAACCTTGCTTAAACTAAGCATTTAATAAATATTTATTGACTGAAAGACTCGACAAAAAGAATATCAGAAAAAAAATTATCCCAAAGGAGAATAAAAAATTGTTGATCTTTAAAAGTAAGCTGTAGGACACTGAAAATAGTATCTTGCCTGAGAGACATCATTAACTCAGTTAAACATATATGTATTAAATATCTGCTGCCTATACAATACAAATTGTGGAAAATGAGGATACAAAGTTAAGAGCAAAACAGCCCTTGTCTTCAAGGAGCTTTCAATGAAATGGGATATGTGTATTTGGAAAGAGGGTGAAATGAATTGGTCATTTGGCAATAATGAGAGACAACAAAGATCTTGAATACTATTCTGTTTGTTATACTGATGACAAAGTCTGTTGTACATTGGAGCATAGGATTTAGAATGGAAAGGATAAGAAAAATAAAGCCCAGAGAAATTAGAGCATTTGTCCACAAATGCTCTAATTGAATAAAACATAAATACAGGATTCACAAGTAGGTTTTCTGAATTCAAATCTGGTGTTTTCTTTTCACTTTCTAACAAAGCTACTATTATAGAAGATTCATATAAGGACATAGAGAACCATCCCATAGGATGGAAAAGATGAATAATAAGAAGTAATGCATATACCTATGAGATCACTATTAGTGAAAATGTGGTCTCCTGAAGCATCATACTAGGGAAGGTGAGAATGGCCTGTCCCAGTTATGCATAGCCATTCCAGTAAAAAAAAAAAAACAGAAAACATATTCCATTCACACTCATTGAAGCATTGCTGAAATATCTGATGACTATGAAAATGACCTTATACCCAATATCTCCACAGCTTGCTTCAAACACAAACTTTTTCTTGGTTGCTTCATGCTGACATAATCTAAATTTTCTGTAAGAAAAGGCTTTTCTTTTTATTTTCAATTTATAACTTGATACTGAAAGATTTCCACCAAATGAATCAGCTTACTTGAGATGAGCATATTGCATATTTGCCCATTTTAATATTTTAAGGTGTGAAATTATGTGGGAACTCTAAAGATAGATTAACTTTGAGTTCTTGGACCCTATAAAAGAATCCCTTAAATTCAATATTGTAGGATTCATAATTTCAATGGATTAGTAAAGCTTAATCTTCTGAATCTGTACCAAAACTTTCTAAGTTTATGTTTTCTAATAAGTTTTTGTCTGTCTTTCCCCATAATTATATCTGGGGTTAGCTTTTACAAAGCTTAGTCAGAGATACTTTTTTTTAAAGTTTAGTGCTAAATATAGAAACATTCAATTTAATCAATTAATAAATTAATAAACTTTAAATGAATGAATGTCTTATTAAATATTGTTTCAATGATATCTCAACTTCAGTACATGGTTATATAATACATTATAATATAACATTATAGTATAGAGTATAATAGTATAGTAAACAGTGGTCTGAGTAGGGCCATCACTAGTTGCCCTGACCTGTTTTTCCAATGCATTCAGATGGGTTTGGAGGAGAAAATAAAGCTGGTGACTTTGTACAGCCTGCCTTCACTTAAATCCAATTCACTTGCATGGGAAGGTATCACCTCCCTGATGTCACAGATCTCTTGGAGAAAGAAGGACGAACAACAAAAACAACAAATGGTCTGAGACTGGCCAGATGAGAGAGCAGTTCTTCTGAGCGTGCTTTCAAAAGGTATCCAGGAAATAGATTGGATCATCCAGGTAGTGATTTTTAAAGTCTTCTCAGTTCCAGCTCAGCAGCCAATCAAAAGGCTTCACTCCTTCACTTGGTGAGCATGCTGGAAACAATTTCTGCACGTGCTATGAAGTTCAAGAGGGTGGATCTGAGAATGCTGGATCAGGCAGAGCTTGCTGGATGGACTCATTGGACTCTCTCATTGGACAATACAAGTATTCCATTACACATATAACTTAAAAAAAAAAAAAAACCCAACAATCTCCTAGATCTATCTCTGACCTCAACAAAAGGGAAGGGAACTCTTGAAAGGGAGTAGAAGATATACTAATTAGGAAGGTGTAATTATTCAACACTCTCCCCCACCCAGCCAAATACATAGTGTGAGAAGCAATAGAGTATAATAGAGTGTTGAATTTGGAGTCCTGGGCTCACTTTGTCCCTAACAATAATTTTGTGAATCTAGGCAAATCACTTAACAGTGTTTTTATGTATAAAATGTGGATATCTATTGAAGTGCTACATTAATATCAATTATTAGAGATAGGGGACTGGATTTATGAATTCATAAATATAGGAAAATTCCAGGTGAGGAAAGTTCCTCAAAAAATGCAGGTCAGTGACTTTCCTCAAATTTAAAAAAAATCCTTAGAGAATTGTCTGGGGCAATGAGAAGTTAAGAGACATGCCTGTTCAAAGCAATCTCAATAGACTTTGGACAAAAAATGTCATCTGCATCCAGAAAAAGAGCTAAGGAGACTGAATGTAAATCAACACATGCTATGATTGCTTCTTTTTTCTGTTTATTTTTTTCCTCTCCCATGGTTTTTCCCTTTTGCTCTGATTTTTCTCTCCTAACATGATTCATAAAGCATGTTAAAAAATAAATTAAAAAAGGAAAAAAAAACATAAAAAAGTTTTTGAATGTAACTGGGGAAAATATTAAATAAATTAAAAAGAGATATCCTTAATCACATGATCAGAATCTGTCATCAGTGAAGACTTGAAGATATTCTTAGCTCTAAGATTGTCACTCTATAGTTCCTATATTATGATTCCTCTCAATATGAGTTACTTTCATTATTATTAACAAGTACTTCATGTACTTACCCCACTTTATAGCCTATAATATAAACATTTTTCTGAGGATTTATTGAATTCTCAAATTCTGAGATTCTATGATAACTAATATATTACTGAGGAATCTGAAAGAGAGCACAGAGTGGGTAGAGTTTGGAATGTAATTTCCAATTACTGAATAGCTAAAATACATTAGAAGTCAGAGAAAAATATGTAGATATAAATGGGAATGTTCTCTATGACTCACCTATGTCCCATCTGCTTGCTGATAACATTTTAGTAACCTTTGAATTACAAACTTTGCCACTCTTCCTGAAGTTATATGGAGTTGCTTCCAATTTAAGAGTATGATGGGTTGTAATGTTTGAGTAGACATAAGCAAGATGAAAAAGAATATGAGTTTCCAAGGATCATCTCCAGGGTCATTCATATACTAGAATAGCAAATGTTATAAGTTGGGTGTGAATATGAGATAGAATGTGAATTATCCCCAAAATGAATGTACAAGGAAGTATGCAGGTCATACAATAAAACTCAAATATTCAAACAGATTAGTGATCTCATCTATCTAGGAGTTCCTTCCAACGATGCAAATAGAAAAATCATCTTGTCTATGTACTCCCAAAAGTCTGCACAGGGGACTATAATAAAACTTGTTGACAATCTAAAAACTGTGATTCTTAACACCTTCCATCCTTTCTACCATTGCTCAGCCACCAAGACCACAGAAGCAAAAAAGGATCTGTGAACTTGTTTAAATGTTGCAGAAGGAAGGGATAGCATAGTAAGTAGCTGCAGTTGGTTAAAAAAAAATCATAGGAGTTTTTATTAGAATTGAGAGTTCTAAATAAGCTTTGCAGTCAAATGAAGAAAATCAATAAAGTTGAAAAAATGGAAGGAATTCCTTCTAGAAGGATGCATATTGCAGTTTTTTTTCTATGTAAGGATCTTGTCTGTAAAGAGTAAACTTGCTTGAATTTTCAGTTGATTCTTAGCCATCCACATTTCTAGTTAAAGCTATGTGATCAAAGAATAGATTATCCCTTCTCTGAAATTTTTTTTGTGTAAAGTGTCAGATCTTCTGAAAATGACATTGGAAAAGAATACACATACATGTTCACACACAGTGATCATAATTATTTGAATAATAATAAATAGTGTCATTTCTTCTGGTTCTAATGTGGCAACCCATTGCAATGCTATGCTTACTTTTTATGACCCTTCATGATCATAATGATTTTTGATAGAACATCCCTGGTTCTCCATTCATTCAGCCATTAACAAGAAGTGTCATTAACTATATTGCCACTGCATTTTTTTCCAAGAACTATTGATTTGTACTGAATTTCCTCAATTCTTTTCTGAAATTAGAGTGTATGGCATTGGAGATGAAGTCTACATCTCCATTTAATCCAACATATCTTTTACATGCTGTCCATTGTGATATATAGGCACTGGGTATATAAAGATGAAAAGAATAATAACAAAAATATCAAGGTGCTTATAATTTTGGAGAGAGGTGTAAAACATAGAGTAACTCAATTAACAAGAGTTTCTTAAATACTTCATGCTACAGGGAATCCCAAAAGTCTAGCTTTCAGCTTTTATTGCTTTCCACTTTTAACTGTTTCAATAATAGTTGATAAAGAAGTCACTTTATTCATACAAAATGGCACAAGCCTGTTGCTTTGTCATAAAAACAAGACCAGATAATAAGCTTCAATTAAAATTTAGAAGCTTAAAATTGAGATTTGGGGGAATGTACTTCATAATAAATCCTGCAGCAGAGATTGGGAATACAAAGATAAAAATGAAATATTTTCTACTTCAAAGTGTATATTTTATATGATATAAATTTATATAGTATGTTGTATTTAACAGATGAGACAACATGCATAGAAATAGGCATATCCAAAATAAATTGAAAGTAATACAGTAGTCGTAGGGGGGTTATCATTTGAGGGTACAGGAATAACTTCATATAGAACATGGAATCTGAGATGAGCTAGGAAGGAAAGCAAGAATTCTAAAAGATGGATGTTAGAAGGAAGTACCAATTCTAGAAATGAGGAGAGTAGAGGTTTGGAGGCAGAAGATGAAATTCCCTGTGTGAGAAAAAGGGTGATAAGATTGGTTGAACAACAGTTGTTGACCCAGCTGCCTCATATTTGTATGTACTCTTATAATTCAGCCACTTTTATCTCCCTTTTCCTCATATGGGGTAATCCAAACTCAGCCACTTACGAGCTGTGTGATTCTGGGCAAATTGTTTGTTTCCTCACCGACAGAGTAGGGATAATAATGGACTTCTCTTCAGAATTGTTGTGAGGATCAGTTGATATTACATTGGAGAGAAATTAGGATAATGCTGGCACATAATAGGTGCTATAAAATATTAGTCATGAGGAACAGGAGGAGGAGGAGGAGCACTCAAGAGGCAAGACATCCAGGAGGGAGTGAGTTAAGGTAATTATTCCAAACTTTTCTCAGCAATATTTTTTAACTACCTGAACTAAGGTGTCATTAAATCTCTTTATCAGGCTACCCACTTCAAACAAAATAAAGGTTGGTAGTGTGGTCTAACTCTTCATGAACCAATTGGAGGTTTTCTTAGCAAAGTTACTGGCATAGTTCATCATTTCCTCCTCCAGAAAGTAAAATCAAGGTTGCCACTGGGCAATTCATAATGAAAGGAAAGCAGTACTTGTATGATGTATGTGTAGGCCTAGAGGTTTCTTGTGACACTGCCTGGATTTATTGTGTGATCTTGTTTTAATGACAAGGCAACAGTCCTGTGTCGTTTTGTATGAATAAATAAACCAGCAGCTACATCAGTTGCCGGAGACAAGGAAAACAAACAATGGGTCTGTCCTCATTTAAAATGTGCCCCAGGACATATCTTTTTTTATGTTCAGGAAAGGTCTAATATTAAGAAATGTTAAAAAGACTGTCATTGATTAAAATCAGGTAAACATTCCATTATCCATTTTATTTAGAGTATCTATGTTTTCGCACTGTACTGGGATACCAGAAGGGCAAGAATAAATATTTTCTCTTTTATCTCCAATGAAGTTGAAGTATAAGTCTTACAATTTGAAATCTTAGTGTATATATGTGTGTGTGTGTGTGTATGCACTAAGAGTTCAAATGTGTGTATATATATATATATACACACATATATATAAAATTATTATTGATTACTTAAAAGCTGACCTATTTCAACTACTAATGCAATCAGGATTTACATAGCTACTTAATTTGTTTTGTTTCTACTGATGGGAGCACAGTTCATTACATTTATGTAGACTTCCCATGTATGTCCTAAATTGGTTGTTGAAAATGAAATGCAGTGGATGAAATCTATTTAGTAATTTAAAAGTGCTTCAGTTGGAGGGAGGGGAGAATCAATTGTAATTTCAATTTAAAGCAATTATATAGCCTTTGTCCTTGAACTTAGAAATTGAGGACAAAATGAAGGAAAATAATGACTATAGTTAATTATATATAATTCATCTGGTTTATTTTACAATTTCCTTCACAAAAGCAGTAGAGTAATAGAGGGCAAGGGGGTGGCAAGGATGTGGTCCTTTGCCTTGAATTGGAAAAATTTACATTATTAACTATTCTCCTTTAGCAAATAAAAACTGCTGAACTCAAGCTAATTAGTAAGAATTATGAGGTAAAATATAGTCATTAAGGGTCTGTATATATAATCAGACCCTTAGGTATTGATTTCATGATATCTCAGGGTTTCTAACTATTGGGTCTTAGGGTCCCAAGTGTTTCTTCTCTGTTAAATGTTATCTTAATCCTCTCCTTTCCCAACTGAATTTGTCTTATAAAAATTTATTTGATATTGCCTTTTTTGTTGCTTGACTTAAATTGATGGAATATAGCTGCTGGGGGAGACAGGAGTAGGGATGTTCCCCCAACCTTGGGGTGTTTCTGTTCTAATAATCTGTCAACAATTCTAAAGTTTTCTGGCTTTAGAGTTAATGGTTGTGAGGTCCCCCTGACCTTAGAGTGCTATTGTCCTAAGAATCTGTCAATGATTGTGAAAGACTAATGGCCTAGGAATATAATATTTCTTTCCTTAAATTTTAGGGAAGATATATTAGTGATCCTGAGACTCTCTAACCTTAGAGTGTTGTTGTTCTGACAATCTGTCAATGATTCTAAAGTATTCTGGATTTAGGATAGTCCTAGATCTGCTGATTAGTGATAACCAAATTCCTGAGACCATTCCTCAGTTCTGCTCTAACCCATAGAATTAGTGTATCAATGACATGAAGAACTGGATAAATTTGTCTCCTTGCTCCTGGTTCCTGGCTAAATTCTTTTGGAACTTAGCTGACTTCAATTGGCCTTACAATTACAATAAACTTTGCTCCTTGATTTGGATATGGGGTTCAAGCCTGCAAATTCTTTTTGAGACACCTCGAAACAACAGTCTGTAACCTCAACCTTTTGGGTCTCCTTCTAAACCTCAACAAAATGTTTTATTTGGTGTTTGTTGTCCTTGGGACCTAAAGTACTAATTATGGTTTTAACTTTAGTCCCTCTAAACAGTTTTGCAGAAATTAATGAATTGCCAAAATTAAGGACAACCAAAAACAATTCTTTGTTGAGTGAGAAATCTAAGGGCTATTCACTGATTAAAAATGAGATGTATTAGTTGATGACTAAGTCCCACTGTCAATAAAGGCAGAACTAGGCAATGTAAAGATTCTGGATTTGGAGTCAGCAGATCTGGGCTACTTATTGTATAACCTTAGCCAAGTCACTTAAACTCTCTGAAACTCAGTTTCCTCACCTTTAAAATGAAAGAGTTAGACTGAGGTCCCTTTCAAATCTAAATTTACATGACCCAATGATCCCTTCAGCTTTGAACTTCCAAAAACATTACTTACATAATGCTTGGATAAAACTGAAGATTATCAAGACTGAGAAGATATCATTAGAACTGGGTAGCAGTGAGTACAATGTAAAATTAAGCCAGTTGTTATAGAAATCATTTAATGGGTCAAGAAAATTAGAGATTCTTAAAAAATTAAGATTACTTTAATTTACATAAGGACTAATAGCCTTACAATGTTTTATCATAGGATTCTTTCCCACTGCTACTGAGAATACAATTTTCAGAAGCTGTATACAATGGAAAGAAAAAAGACAATTAAAATTTGGAAGACCAAAACGATCCCTGTGCAAAATAGGGATTTAGTGTCTGCTCTGGAAGAGACTTCCAAAGCCAAAGCATTGAAACAAACAAACAAAAAATGATCTCTGCACGCCAATTTAATTACTTCTCTCTCAAACTTCATTGGATCAACATTTTAAAAAAGTCACGTGGCAACTGCTGTTCATTTTAAACAAGCTTCAACCTTTAAACAAACTTAAACAAGTTTATTTCAAACAAGAACAAGAGAGTTTACTCCTCACCCTATCAAATGAGAAGAATCATAATTTAAGTGCTGCCTGACCCATGTACTATCCACTGCCACACACATCAACAGCCAGAAAGCTTTGAAACTCAATTCAACTTGCTTCCTGCTGAAACCTTGCTAATACATAGACATCAAAAAAGCATAGGAAAAATAAGAATCTCAGTGAAATAAAATCCTCAAGAAAACCTATTTCTTAAAAGTGCTAAACTGCCTCAACTGGTTACTATTTTTTACCTGGGGATTTTTTCTGATTGCCCTCCTGGAAGGCTCACCCTCTTCCACTCTGACTACTGACTGACCTAGGCTTCCTTTAAAGCCCAACTAAAATTCCATATTCTTTGGGAAGTCTTACCTAACCTCTCTTATTTCCAGTGCTCTTCATCTTTTAATTATTTCCTACTTATGAGATTATATATACATATATATATGTATGCATATATGTATGTATTTGTATATATATGTATATATGTGGAGAAGTTGGAAGAATAATATTGAATTTTCAAGATTCTTGGGAATATAGGTTGGATGACATTTTGGTTAGTATTAGTAAAATACTGAAATAATAATCGATAGTTTGCTAAAAAGAAGTTAAATAATTTCTAGAAAGAAAAAAAATGGCCCAAGTATACTATTTATATGAGTCTTAGCAATAACTAGATAGTAATACCCAGGTAGCTTTTATGTGGCATTTTAAGTCCTGGAAACTCTTTAAAAATATTATCTCTAATTCCTTGAGGATAGGGAATGTCTTTTGACTCTTTTTGTATCCCCAGCATTTAGCACAGTTCCTGGAACATAGTAGCCTGCTAATGTGTTTATTGATTGATTTGATTCTCACAATGATCTTAGGAAGTAGTGCTCATATTTTCCCCATTTTGCAGATGAAGAAACTGAAGGAAGAAGAGGTTAAGTTGTTTGCATAAGGTCAGTCAATTATCAGGTGCCCAAGGCTGGCTTGGAACTCAGTCTACATGATTTGATAATCCATCTACTTTACCATATACCTGTTGAGTAGAATCTAACTGTCCATTTGATCAAATGAGAGACTTCAGATGGCTAATCTAATGTTAGGTTTGAAAATTTAGGAAGAAGAAGGAGATTATTTAATGCTGAATTATTTTTAGTTATGAAGCATTTTGGAATTACATGTAGGGGAGGGTAGAATATTTTCTTCTCTGGATTTTTAAAAATCAGTCTAATACTCAGAAATGCTATTGAATAGAATTGCTCATCCTATAAGGTATAAATATTTGCTGTAAGAGAGGGTTGTAGCTTTAAAAACAGTTAACAAGTCTGAAGGGACAAGGAAGCATGGCTGAAGGGAGATGGGATGGGGAGCTAGTTTTGAGCTATGATCTCAAAGGACAAATTGCTGGTTATTCTGAGGTCAAAGCTAAAAACGTTTCTGAAGCTATCCAGCTCTAATATATAGACAGAGAGCTGTGAATCAGATAATTGCATCAGAATAAGGTAAAGGAGTAAGAACAGCTAAAAACCATATAAGGAAGAGCACAAAGTCATGGTGATAACTTGCCACATGCAAAAGGCTCTAGAAAAAGTCAATTGTCATTTTATGGCTCTGTGTGTTTTTTTTTCCTCTTCAGTTTCATATATACATACATATATATATATGTATATATATATACACATGCATATATATATGAGAGTTTCAAGAAGACAAATTCTCAAGTTTCAAATAATTTAAATGTTGAAAATTTAAATAAATTAATTTAGGCAATTCACTGGAAGGTTAAACAATGAAACTAAAGTTTAAATACTTTGGCTAAATGATAAGACAGAACTCACTGGAAAAGATCCTGATGTTGGGAAAGATTGAAAGCAAAAGCAAAAATGGACAGGAGAGAATGAGATGGATAGTGTTAAGGAAAAAAACAAACTTGAACTTGTATATACTTTTGGAGACAGTAGAAAACAGAAGGATATGGTTTGGTCCATGAGGGTCACAAAGAGTTGGACACAACTAAACAACAAATTGAAACTCAAGTTTTTATTGTTGCTACAATTTTAACAAGAGAACATCTAGATTTATTTGGAATGTTGTGATTTATTTCTCCTTTAAATATCAAATAATTAATTTAGTCAAAATAAATTTTAAATTGTAAATAGCTAAGAAAATTGCCTTTTTGTACAAGAAAAAACAAAGGTGTTTGCTGGGTTCTTTGATTCACCTAAAATTGTAATCATTATTTTGCAATAGTTATGTCACAGAATCACAAAATCCTGAGATGCAAAGGTTGGAAGGGAATGAGGAAGTGACCTGGTCCAACCAGTATTAAAAATAATATTTAAATATAAAAGAAGGAAATATTGCCTTGAAATTTCTTCTCAAAGTATATCCCATGCATGAATTAAAATTATTTAAGACTTTTTGAGAGATGCAGTTAAGGAAAAAATAGTCATTATTTCACAATTCACAAGAATAAAAAAATTAAGTAGTATAAAATATGGAAACATTATCATCTGGGTTGGTAATCAGTGTCACTGAAAATGTTCTACAAATTCAAAGTGAATGTAGAATTTTTAAAAAATGATAACTAGATTTTACAAATGCTTCTATCATAGAGCACATTAAAAACTCATAATAATAGTAGGCTTAATTTATTTAGTATTCTAAAGTTTACAATGAAATTTGTTATATTAATTACAATGTCTTGAAATACTACAAACTGCCTTCAAAATATCCAGTCATGTTAAAAAGGAGAGATTTGTCTAAATTTTTTATTAGAAAAATAAAGTGAATAAAAATATTTTTATTAAAATGATAATTTGCTGCTTAATAAGCCAGGTGATCCTATTATATTTGAATTATATCTTGGACAGATGCTTTATCAAAGGTGTCAGACTCAATGGCCTCCCTAGTGCAATCAAACTAGTAATTACAAAATGTTTCACAAAATTTAAAAAAAAAAGTCAATTTGTAGGTTTTTTTTTTTTTTTTTTTTAAGTCAATATGTGACCAGAAGAGGTCCAATTCTGTTTTGAACTTGATATCATTGCTCTGGATGGGATACAGAACTGAACAAGGTCAGGAGGTCATAGAATCCCTGTTTTCTTCAGAAATGCAACACAAGCACATCCTTTTCTGTCCCTTCTCCTCTTAGTCCTCCAAATGATATTGCCAACTGGCACATTATAAACCCTTAATAAATGCTTGTTCTATCTACCATGTCTCTATCTTTATTGCATTATCTACTTTATATCCATGAAAAAAAATTTATTGTTTTTGTTCATTTTGCACATGTGTATATATACACATATATACATATATAAAACAAAAATAATTTTATAGATTATAGAAGCTATATGTATATATATATGTGCATATGTGTGCATGTGTCTCCCCCAATAGAATGCAAACTCATTGAGAATAGAAATTATTTCACTCTGTATACCTTTAATTCTTAGCAGCATTTGGCAAAGAGCCTGGTACACATTTGGTATTTAATAAATGATTTCTGTTTGGCCAATTACTTGAGATCTGATTGGATTATGTTTATATTAAACATACATTACTTTCAGTGATTCCGAGATAGCCCACTGCCACAAAAGCTGATCTCCTTATACCTACACATTCACCCAGAGATGCTATAAATCATCAAATGACATTACCTTGGAAAAATCAATCTTACAAATAGTGATGCAAATATTCATGGTGAGTCTAAGTAGGCTACAGAATATTACCAATGACAACTAAACATTAAGTTGTCTGTGACCAGATATAAAGTGAATTGCTATCACTGTGCCAAGAAAAATGGTGGCCCACTTTTTTCTCAAACCTCTGCTCCTTCTCCATCCTCCTGATAAGTCTTTTCTTTTCAATGCCTATGGGGTATGGATATATGGAGCACTGAGAACTACAAAATTGACTTCAGAGAGGATATCTCATCCCAGATGTCTGCAGCTCAGTAAAAAGCCATTCTGTTCATAGTTTCAGTATGATGAGTAGTTTAAGTACTGTATTTATTCTCTCAATGGACTAAAACACTCAAAACAGAGGGTCTTGTTGTTTTTTTTGAATCATGGACTCCTTTGGAGGTCGAGTTGAAGCCTACATGACAATGTTTTAAAAACTTAAAATAAAATATATATGATTACAAAGGAAACCAATTATATTAAAACACAACTTATCAAAATATTTTTTTAAATTCACAGAGCCCAATCTAAGGATATGACTTATAGGAAGAACATGTGGATTTTGTTCTTCCTCAATTTTTTCCTAATGGATTACATGCACATATCTTTTTATTTTTATTTTTTTGGGGGGGAGTTCAATCTATTTTATTTAATTTTGTTGTCCACAAAGCATATTTCACTTTTAATTTTTGTTTTCCAAGCATGTAGGCAAAGTATTTTGTATAAAATTGATACTTTGCATAAGATTATTGAATTTAGAAACAATTTTGTGAATGTTCTATATAATCTTTACTGAAACAGTGCTAAAGATGCAATTATCCAGTATTTTCAAAGTCTTGATGCATTCAGCAAAGTGACTTAACATGTGTTTGGGGCCAAATTTTCAATAACAGCTTCTAAATCTGCAAGCCTGTGTTTTGGCTGTGGGTACCTTTCAGGCGGCCAGGAACATCACTTGGTGAACACTAAGAGCCTTAGATGCATCCAAAAATGGTAATAATCACATATCCAAGTATGAAGTTGAAAATTTTATGTACCTCCCACATGACTCAAGTGGCACAAAGTTATGGGTATCTAGGTTTAAGATTGGATTGGGGGATATATTCTATGACAGAAGTTCATACTTGAATTCATCATTAAATATAGGACACAAATCTAATAGAAATAATAAAGTAGAATGGTAGCCAAATGGGAGAAATTAATTCTGGAAATATACACAATACTATGAATCTTTTTTAAAAAGGGTAAAGGAAAAGAGGGAGGATTTTATTTATTGTACATTTATGTAGTGGTAAACAAATAGTCAGATTCAGTTCACAGAACTAAAATTATTTTAGAATGTTCTAGAAAAATCTCAATTTTAACTTAGTTTTTCTGCCCTTGCCATATAGCTTCTCTTGCTTAACAAATTGATATCTTCTAAAATCCTCTCAGAACCTTTCATGGTTCCAGGTACTTCTATAAAATGAGAAAATTGGTCTAAATTATCTCATGTCCCTTTCCGTACTGAGAATCTATGTTTCTAAAGAATTCAAAGTTATATGAGCCCTAATGCTAAGGTGATTAGAAGAAATATTAAGGCATATATTACCTTCACGATTGAACACATGATTGGCAAGACTTGTTCTGGTGATTTTGAACATTTTTCAGTATTAGGTGGGGTGTGTGTGTGTGTGTGTGTGTGTGTGTGTGTGTGTGTGTTAAAGCATGGTCC
Source organism: Myrmecobius fasciatus (assembly GCA_023553655.1). Classification (NCBI taxonomy): domain Eukaryota; kingdom Metazoa; phylum Chordata; class Mammalia; order Dasyuromorphia; family Myrmecobiidae; genus Myrmecobius; species Myrmecobius fasciatus. The sequence continues at coordinate 213,660 of JAJPUD010003198.1, forward strand.
TGGAGAAAGAAATCTAGCCAGTTTACTGCAAGATATCTCAGCAGGTTTCAGTGATCAAAAGAAAAAAAAAAAAAACACATTCATTTGGTCAGAGCACCTGCTGGTAAGGAAGAAAGAAAGAAAAGAAAGAAGAAAGAGAGAAAGAAAGAAAGAAAGAAAGAGAGAGAGAGAGAGAGAAAAGAAAGAAAGAAAGAAAGAAAGAAAGAAAGAAAGAAAGAAAGAAAGAAAGAAAGAAAGAAAGAAAGAAAGAAAGAAAGAAAGAAAGAAAGAAAGGATTAAAGAAAGAAAGGAGCAAAGAAAGAAAGGACTAAG
>JAJPUD010003198.1:214212-231980 GCA_023553655.1 Myrmecobius fasciatus
AAGGAAGGAAGGAAGGAAGGAAGGAAGGAAGGAAGGAAGGAAGGAAGGAAGGAAGGAAGGAAGGAAGGGAGAGAAGGAAGGAAGGAAAGAAAGAAAGTGGTTAGGGCACCAGCCCTGCAGTCAGGAGGACCTGAGTTCAAATCTGGTCTCAGACAGACACTTAACACTTCTTAGCTGTGTGACTCTGGGCAAGTCATTTTACCCCAATTGCCTCAGCAAAAAGAAAAAAAAAAAAAAAAGGAGAGAGACAGAGAGACAGAGAGCTGTGTTGCCCAACTGATTAGTTCCTGTTGGGATAGCTCAGCTCACAGAGATTGTTGTTTCTCTTTGTTCTAGAAGAGCACTATGCTATCAGGGAGGTGATACCATTAAGTGAGAATGGACTGGGCAAGTTCACCCACCTTACTTTCCTCTCCAGATCCAGTGGCAAAATAAAGATCAGGATGAGGGCCCAAACCGTGGCCAAGTGAGCCTTGGGCTGGGACTTGCTGTAGGCTAACCAATCAAGCACAGTGATTTGGGTTTAAGGCCTAGTCATTAAGAAAGAAATCTAGCCCATAAAGCCCAAATTAAGAATTGTATATGGCCAAAGTCTTTGGTCTTATGATCAACCATACTCTAATTTATCATTATTTGACTCATCGTAAACCTGCACCCCTACACAGAATGGTAATTCTGAAAAAGCATGAGGGAGTTCTGTGACATAATGCTATAGTCAGATGAAAATGGAAGTCAAGCGCTTAGAAGATATGAATTTATAAAGAAATTTGAATTATTTTATTATTTTACTATGCTAAGATTTTTGCAATTATTCATTCAAGAAATATTTATTGAGTATATATTAAGTATTGCAGGGATATTCTAGCAGCTTTCAAGTAAAGAATTGCTATGAGTCTCTAGAAAGAACAGGAGTATTGAGTTCTATCTCTCACCAGTTGCCATCTGTCTAAGAATGCATCATACTTTAATTTTATTTATTTTTGTCTTTATTCTTTCCTGACTGTAGATGAATAAGTATCTAGAGATTAAATGGGGAGGTTATATTGTTGATTTTTTTTTTAAATTTTCCACGATCAGATATAGCTTCCATAGGTAAAAAAGACTCACAAAAGGTTGAGCAGCTAAGATCAATAGCAGAATACTGAGAGGACCAAGAGCAGGATTTCCAGTAAGAAGCTATCCATGAGGAATAACTTGCTTGACCCAGTGAGCCCAGCACAAATCAGTAAAATAGCTAAGACACTATGTCCTTTTTAGCAAGAAAATGACTCTTCCTTTGGCCAACCATACTCAGAAATGATTTTGGTCGGGGCTCTTAGAGAGGAAAAAGTATTCCCAGAATCAGGGAGAGTCATAATAGCTTTGTCCAGGATGATTCAAGAGTAGATCTGTGTACAATCATGACAATGAATTAGATTACAATTTGCAAACCAATGATCTGTAATACCTGATTACATTTTTTAAAATGTCTGGTATTTTGAGATGTCTTCAATCACTTTGCCTATTTTGAAAGGAAAGGTGGTGTGTTGTAGTAGCCATGGTAGAGACAAAGGATGATTATTGGGATGTATTTATATATACCAACATCCACTCTTCAATCATCTACTAACCATGCTGCCTTTTACTTGGCATCCTCCCAATATGACTCTAGGACCTGAGATCCTGTATACTGACACACATACTTTTCCTTTATCTTACTCACTTTTTGGACTTATCCCACCACTTCCTACTTCCAATTCTTGTTCTCCTACATGTATTGTCTTCACTAGTAAGAATATAAGTTCCTTACACTATCTTGCTTACTTGTGTTTGTATCTCTAGCACTTAATACTTTACAAATGATGTTTCATTTACTCATTAATTCATACAAAGCAAAATAAAATATAGTATCTTTCTTCATAAAGCTTATGGAGCAGGGGCAGCTAGGTGGCGCAGTGGATAGAGCACCAGCCCTGAAGTCAGGAGGACCTGGGTTCAAATCTGGTCTCAGACACTTAACATTCCCTAGCTGTGTGACCCTGGGCAAGTCACTTAACCCCAATTGCCTCAGCCAAAAAGCAAAAAAAAAAAAAAAAAGCTTATGGAGCAGCAGAAGAAAGGAAGCAACACATATACAACAGTAATAAGTAAACCAATAGGGAAAGTAATAAACAAATATATGAAAATTCAAAGGAGAAAGATTAATTCCTGCTCATGGTATCAGGGAAGATATGGAAAGGGAGCCATTCAATATGGACCATGAAATGTAAGTATGCAACTGAAGCAAGTTTTGATATTTTATTTTATAAAGATAGATTAGGTTTTTCCAAAGCACTAAACAGATTTAATAAAGGCAGATTTAACTTTTCCAATCTACAAAACAAACAAATCCCTTTCTATTGGATTAATATCTCATAAAAGCTTCTTCTTTATATACTATAATAATATACAAGCTATACCAAAGAATAATAAGCAAAAAAAATATGTAGTGCTCTTAGAAGTTTTAAGTGATTATCAAATTTATCTGTAATCTCTAAAACTCTTGCTTCATCTCAGGTCAAACAACTGTTCAAGTTAACCTAACATGTTACGATATTGTCAAATATGGTATTAGCTACAACAACCAAATCAGAAATCATCAGTGTTAAGAGTAGGATTCAGAAGTTTAAAGATTATTTTAAAAAGTAAATGACAATCAAGTAAGGCATTTCTTATGGTTCAATTGACCCAAGAAATTAAGATTTCTAAGCACATTTTCAAATATGTAACATTTTCCTCCATATTCTTGATTTTTTTTTAATTTTCCATGATCAGATATAGCTATTCATTGAAATATATCTCTTGCCCAGGACAGTAACTTTCAGAAGATACAAGAATTCATGTAACAAATTGCCATTTTAAGTATGTACATATATTTGGGGACATTTCTCAATATAAATTTTTAGATATTCCTTTTAGCAAAAGAGGAAAACTATATGAGCCAAAGTATTTCCCCTTTTACTTTATCTGTAAGAAATGTCAGAGTGACATGTCTTGTTCTCATACCATAAAGATACCTTATCACCTCCTCTCTTTTATACTGATATTCTGTGTTATACCTACATTTCTTATTTTATGCTGTAGTTTATCTGTGTCAAGTTCACTTGAAAGATCAAAATCATCAATTATAACTAATTCAAAGAAATATACAAATAAAAATATACTTCTATAAATAAACAAGTTGTTTCTAACAATTTCAAAACAATACATGATTTACATTCAGGAATGTAGTATTTAAGCGCTATACCTGATAAGAATCTTAAAGGTCTTATTATCCACACCTTTTATTTTAGAGTTGAGGAAACAAGGGTCCAAAGAAGTGTCTTTGCTAAGATTTGAAAACAAGTATTCTGACCAAATTAAAGAATGGGCCAAAGAAATTTACAGCCAAAAGATAAGACACAACCCCTTTCTTTAAGCTCATAATTTAATTTTACAAAGTTATAGCTCATCTCTTGTAAGGGCAAAAAATTTGAAAATTGAAGTGATGCCCATCAATTGGGGAATGGCTCAATAAATTGTGGTGTGTGTTAATGATGGAATGTTACTGCTCTTTGGGAAATGGTGAGCAGGATTCTCTCTGGAAAACAATAACAAAAACAAACCTGGAAAGTCTTCTATGCACTCAAGCAAAGTGAAATGTATCGTAAACAAAGTAATAGTAATGTTTCAGGTGTAAATGACTTTGATCTTCTCAGTAGTACAATCATCCATGACTACTCCAAAGGACTTAAAATGAAAAATCCTATCCATACTTAGAAAAGGAACTGATTGTGTCTGAATACAGACTGAAGCATTTTCTCTTTCTCAGGGGTTTCATTTACATTAGAATAAGAGATCTATGCTTTGTCCCCTCCCCCCCACAACTTGACTTTTATGGAAATGTTTTGCATAATCTCACAAGTGGTTTCTTAATTGTGGGTGGGGATAAGGTAGAGAATCTAGAACTCAAAAATTTTAGAAACAAATATATATGTATATATTTGAATGTAACTGGGGAAAATATTAAATAAATAAAATGAAATAAAAATTGTAGCTCAGTTTATACATATATCTTAAAAATTTGGCTGAATCATCACCTGCTACATAGGACTTCTCCCCAGGTTATCTAGTCACAATTTACACCCCCCCACCAGACAAGTCACTTTGGTCTTTTGCCTTCAGTTTCAAATGATGTACCATTCATACCATTACCAGATTAATCTTCTCTGTGTATAGATCTGATTGCATCAGTTCTTTACAGAAATACATTTTGTTGTCACCCTTTTCTTTTCTGAATAAGATTCATACTACTTAACCCATCTCAACCTGACACCATCTTCCCTTTTCCCATGTTCTTTCACATACCATAAATTCTAACCTAAATGCATTATTCACTATATCCATCCCAGAGAAACCTTATAACATCCATAAGTGTTTTCCTTAAATATTTGGAAAACTGTTGTGTGCAAGATGTATTAAACTTGCCCAAACAACTCCAGAGGGTGGAAACAGAAGTATGAGAATATGGAAGTGTCAGAGAGGTGAATTTTTTGTAATGAAAGGATAACTTCCTAATACTTTCTCCCTAGTATATTTATTCAAAAGTATAATGAGACAAATCAAGAAAAAATGAGTGCCCAACATGTAAATTATTTTGAGTCAGCTAGGTGACTCAATAGATAGAAAATAATGCACTTGGAGTCAGGAGGACCTAAGTTCAAATATTGTCTTGCACAATTATTGTGTTACTCTGGTTAAGAAACTTAACATCCATTTGTTTTATCATCTACAAAACTGGAATGATAATGGCACCCCCCTTCTAAGATTGTTGTGAGGATGAAATGAGATAATAATTGTAAAGTGCTTTGTACAGTGCCAGTACATAGATAGTAAGTGCTGTATAAATGTCATACTGTTGCTACTGTCTTAATTATCTTTTTATCTCCTACAACATCCAGTATAGTGCTCTGTAAAGAGTCGGTCCTTAAAAATCATGGAATTTAATTTAACATATTTCAAGTGAAGTTTTTATGTATAATTTAAAATGTATACCAAACAGCATTTCATGCGGTTGGATTAATTAGCATCAAGTATAAACCAAGTTATGTGCCCAGTGTAAGCTTCTTAAAGACAGAGACTGCTTTTGCATAGCTTTTGGTACATAATACACTTTTAAAATCCTTGTTGATAAATTGCCAATGATCTGGTACTAGGAACAATTGTTTTATTGAGGTTCTCCAGGAAATTATCTGTGGATTAAAATTAGTAAGTAGTAGGCACTTAATAAATATCTGGTGATTGACTTTCTAAAATAATCATGTGATAGACAGAAGCACAAGAAATACATTAAGCACCATTATTTACAATCATAGCTTCCTTCAACTTCATCCTCCACGAGTATTTCAAAACACTCTTTCTTTAATACCAACCTATGTTATTCCTTTGCTCCAGAAATTTTGTTACTTTGTTGTTGTTATTATTCTTTGTATCCTTCAAGCCTTACAATACTAGCTTTCAAACAGCTGGCACCTAATAAATGATAGTAGTATAGAATTGAAATCTTTTTTCCTCTGTAGATCCCACACCACTAAATTTCCAGACTTTTTCATGTTACATTATCTTTCTCATCTTGGAAGAGCTTTCTGCTTTTGTAGTCCCTTCCATTGATTAATGTATTTAGGCTATTTTAAAGCAAGTGAGCCATATTCACTCTTTTATTAATCTTCTATGTCCAGTCTGGCTTATAGCAAGTGCTGAGTAAATAAATAGGTGTTGACTTAACTTGTTGACTTGGTTGTTATCTTTGGGATTTAAGAGAGGATGAGAGTTGATTAGCTATCTTTCCCAAGGGGATATAAATTAACCCCCCCCAAAAAAATGATGGTCTAATTTATAATTCTGATACAATCTTGTAGCCAAATTAAAATTTCCCATGACTAAATTACCATTTTTACTAAAGTAATTAAATTTACTAAAAACCAAAAATATTTTAAAATATTTATGGAAAAATATTTGGGGAAATGTCATTAAGTTCTTTGGTATATTATATAGCATTTTTTAAAAAAATTAAAAATGGGATTTAATTCACAGTGGGAAATGAAGTCCAAATTCACTTGAGTTTTTGTAAGATGTGGGAAAGTTGATCTAGACAAAGTATGAGAAATAAGTCATGAATGAGATGATTTAATGCCACATTTGAGGAGCCACCTCCCAATGGAGGAATCATATAGTTAGAAATTATCTACAGACCTCATTTGGCTTACTCCCATAATGCTCTTTTCAAGCAATACTGTACCTACATCATTCAAAACAGATGTTTGAATATTATAATCTTAGTTATTTTTTCAAAAAGTTTTCATGTCGCTAATACTGTGGTTCTACATGAATAAGCATAAAGGTTAAGTCCTAAAAAGTTCAAAAAAAATTTATTAAGTCCCTTCTAAGATTAGGTACTAGGAGAAACAGAGAAGAGTACATTGCCTTTATCATAGGAAGTTTATAATCTAAAAGAGTTTTACAATTAAAAAAAAAACATAATTGTCCAGAAATAATTAAAATTTGTGGGTAGGAAAAAAAAAAAAAAAGATGAGTTCAAGACTATGAGCCCTGGAAGAAACTGTGAGAGATGAATGAATAAAAGAGCAACTATGAGGTGCTTACTACATAGTTGTCATATTAAGCATTGTGTTAACAGCAAGAGATACAAATATAGAAATATAAAAACAGACAGTTGCCATTCTCATAGGTTTTACCTTTGAATGGAGTAGACAACACACAGAAGAATGGCTTTTAGAAGAGATATTTGGGTCTAGAGAGTCCCAGGAATGCTAAGTAAAGCTAAAGAGGAGTAAACTGACACACTTCATCCAAGAATAAAAAGTTGATTTGATTGTAATTATTGCTCCAGAGAAGGGGGTGTCTGGAAAAGAAGGAGGAAAAGGTTAGGGAGGACAGTGTGGAAGAGGAGGTCATGGAAAAGAATGTAAAATGGAGCACAGCTGGGAGTTTTCTGCAATAGGAAAGAAGGAGTGGGAAGGGGGAGGGGAAAGTTTATGAGAGGAGAGGGAGAGGAATAGGGAGAGAGGAAGAGAGGGAGGGAAGGAGAGAGAGAGAAGAGGGAGAAAGAGAGACACAAACAGAAAGAGAAACAGAGAGAGACATATAGAGACAGAAAGACAGACACAGAGACACAGAGACAGAGAGAAACTGAGAGACAGAGACACAGATGAAGACCTAGACACAGACAGAGATAAAAGAGACAGATACACAGACACACAGAGGCAGAGAGATAGAATGATACACAAGACAGAAAGATAGAGAACCAGAGATAAAGACAGAGACAGACATAGACACAGAGAAATACACACAAAGAGACTCAGAGTACAAGTTTATTCAGGCCATGGTAGCTAGTCTCTGCGGGGAGACAGCTGATCAGAAGATTATGGAGGAAGTGATTGAGAGGAATGAATGAAATCCAGAAATATCTGAATCATTTAGGATAGAGTGTCATATCTAGGATTCCACTGAATGGGTAGCTTTCTTTCTTTTTTTTTAAAATGACTGTTGCAAAAAGAATTTCTATAGCAATCACAATTATAAAATTAGTTCATTACTCTGATGTCTTTGATCACCCTGACATTCACAAATTCCTTCCCTAAGTTCATGTGAAATTGTTTAAGTCAATATGTTCATATTCATTTCTCTTTAGACAAGAAAAACTGATCAATATCTTTATTCAAAACATTCAGAAACTTAGAAACAGTCAACAGACTTTTATTTATGTGGGCTAAATAGTATCAAATAATAAATTTATTTATTATTCATTCTTTTAATTATCTTTGGTATTCTTTTCTTGATCTCACTTTGATTTTACTGGTGATATATTGCCAAGAACAGAATTCCTTCAAAGACTGCTTGTCATTTTACTTTTGAGTTATCTTAATATTTTAGCTATTTTAAAAGTAATCATATAATGCTGATTCAAGTATAGTTTATCAGCTATAATGCTGAGGTTTTTATCTTTTGTTTTACTTATGTTTAATCCATCCTTCTCTGTGCTATATTTCGTCTACCTATTTATATATTTGTCTGTCTGTCTATCACCTTAAGTTGGCCTCTTGAATCAAGGACTGATGTGGATTTGATATTTCTTGCCTATTTGATGGATGGAAAATTAGAATATGTATGAATATACAATATAGGGATAGGAGAAGTATTCCCCAAATTCATGATGAAATTATTGGCCATGAAAAAATAAAAAGTAAATTAAATTAAGGCAAGGTTAATAAAATGTTCTTAGTAGAGTAAATCTGAACAAAAAATGTGTATCTATTATCTGTATCCTCTACTTATTTCCTTTTTTCTAATTTTTATGGAAACCTATGCCTGTTGATTAGCCATGTGTGTTGAGGATTTGGAAGGGAAGGGTAGCATTATTAAATATCAGCTAATGTAGTTTTCCCCCCTAAGGGGGGGGGACACTAATCATAGTGCATTTTTATTGTTGAGATGTTCAATAACAATTGGACAATGAGTAGCAGCTTAGTAATGAATTTTGGGATCACACTATATCACAGAGTAGATAATGAAAATAAATTTCACTTCCATCATCTTGTGTATTTAGCATACATGACATAGTTTCTTCTCTAAAGGGTGCAGGAGGCACATTTTCAGAGATAAATGGGAAAGTTCCTCAGGTATAATCTGATTATTCCTGAGTACTACCATCCATAGTTTGGGAAACTGCATTACAAGGAAACACTGGCATGGCCCTGGTGACAATTTTCATTTACCTTTTATGTCCTGGAAAATCGATGAAACAGATCTTTGTGGTAATAAGAATCATTTGAAGCAGGCGTCATATAACAATGTGACGTTACCAGATGACTGGATCATCTGCAAACCACATTCTTATAGTGAAGTCAGATTTTTTAAATCAAAAGGTTTCTTACTCATGAACTGAAAAACAGGAACATTTATAGAAAACTTTGTGGTCCCTTTTAATATACTGATCACTTTCAAAAAAGCATACCTAGAAGGTTGTAAAGATAATTAACAGACTATTGACCTGCAGTTACTAGGACAAAATGGTGGGCTGCAGCCCTTTCCTTCCTACTACCACCACTTACTAATATTCTCAGTCTGCTGTTGCAGGAACTATCCTTTTCTTCCTCAAACTTCTACTTTTTTATGGTAATATAAGTTTAATTAGAACAGACTTCTAAGTCTAAAGCAGAGGGGGAAGAAGTATATACCTTCCCTCTTCTTTTGACTCTGATTCCTACTCCAGCTGCCATCTACTTTGGTTTCACTCTGTAGTATATCCCTATTCACCCACCTCATTCCCTTCCTTCCCCTGTAGAATCTGTCACTGAATCTCACCTTTCTATCTGTGTCTTACAGTTCAAAAAATCTTTCTCACTGCCTGGAAGATTGGAAGAGTCAAGTAATGGACAAGTCCTTTTTTCCAAAGAAGGGGCAAAAATAAAGAATTGTAAACACATTTTTCCACATAAATATTATGTTTTTATGTTTATGACATACTAAATATATTTCTGAAGATAGCTTAAGTTTAATGAAAATCATGAAAGAGAGAGTCCAATACAGTTAACTTACAAAAAAATCTTAGGTTGAACAAAAGATGAGCCCCTTTCTAAACAAAGGTTATATCTCCATAGAGCCAAAATTCCCAGAGGGAAAGTGGGAAAAAAATATAATCTATGTCATATGATACCAATTATTCAGACATTTGGAAATAAGAAATTAACTGAATTTTTCACTTTTCAACCAGATATTTGATATTCTGTTCACACTACAAGAATCTCAGAATTGGTGAATTTGAATTAGAAAAGAGATCCTGATATCTATTACTAATTACTGACATTTATATAGGACTTTAAAGCTTAAAAAAAGCTGCATATAGATGATCTTATTTTGTGTCTCCATTTCCTAACCCTTTAAAGTGGGTATAATATTTGCCTTGTTTACTTAAACGAATTATGAGGAAAACTCTTTATAAACTTTAAATATGAACTGTTATTATTGTGGAAATATTAAAGATTCAAAATGTTTCAAACCAATAAGAATTTCTTGAAAGACAAAAATAACCATAAAAAAATACTTTTCCCAGCACAAATTTCTCATTGAAAAGTGACCATTTGCATCATACAAACTAATTATTCAAATGAAGACTATTCCCTCCTTAGATTCTATGGGACACATTACCATTAATGTGTCCTTCAGGAAGAAGTAAGATCACAATATATACTGTTGAGCCAATAAAATATTTTAAAATTGCTATCTGCTGTGAAGAAAACTTTTATATATTTTGTCCTCTTTCCATTTTCATTACAGGTCAAGTTTTTATCCTAGCTCCTATAACTAAAGCTAGATTTTTTTTAGCCAACAACATTCATGTATTGCTCTCTTCTGATATCATTAGTATCCATGGAAACATTCTTAAAATGATACTGATGGTTTGTAAAAGGCACCATCATCCTCTATCCATTCAAACTAAATACAGGAAAAGCCTCCACTAAATTCTACATCTTCCAATTACACTATGTTGCCAGAAATAAAACTGTTCTTAAGACCCTGTTACCTTTTTTTCAGAAATTTGAGTTCTTATTCTTGACACACAAATGATAGATTAAAAACTATCTTGCCCAATTAACCCTTGTCTCATGGGATTGTGTCTTGCAGGGATGCAGTTAAAGTTTCACTGAGATCTGCACCTTAAAGTATTAATAATTTTAAAACTCCATCATTCTGGAAGAGAGAACTCAGGTGTCTTAATAGTTGGTATACATCAATAGTTTGTCATTGTCAATTTTCTTTGGGGGAAATGGTGCAATCTTTAGGGGAAAACAATTCTTAATTTTCTAGAAAAGAGGCTCTTAACCTGATATCTCTTGATATTTTTTTCAACCCCAAATTGTGATAATATCTCAATATAATTCATTTCGTTGGTAAGCTTATGTATTTTATTTTTATCAATTTAAAAGATTCTGAGAAGTTGTCTAGAAGCTTCACCAGATAGCCAAAGGTTTCCATGATATAAAAACAGGTTAAGAATCCACATTCTATGTTTGTGGCAGCCTTTTTTGTAGTGGCTAGAAACTGGAAACTGAATGGATGCCCATCAATTGGAGAATTGCTGAACAAATTATAGTATATGAATGTTATGGAATATTATTGTTCTGTGAGAAACGACCAGCAGGATGATTTCAGAGAAGCCTGGAGAGACTTGCATGAACTGATGCTGAGCGAAATGAGCAGAACCAGGAGATAAATGTACATGGCAACAACAATACTATATGATGATCAATTCTGATGGACATGGCTCTCTTCAACAATGAAATGTTTCAAACCAGCTCCAATTGTTCAGTGAAGAAAGCCATATACATCCAGAGAGAGGGATGTGAAATGTGGACCACAACATAACATTTTCATGCTCTTGATGTTTGCTTGCATTGTGTTTCCTTTCTCTGATTTTTCTTTCTTGTAGATACGATTTTTTCTTGAACAAAAATGATGTGTGGAAATATGTATACATATATTTGATTTATCAAGTATTTTAACATAATTAACATGTAGTGGATATCCTGCCATCTAGAGGAGGGATGCGGAGTAGGGGGGAAAATTTTGTAACAGAAAGCTTTGAAAGGGTTAATGTTGAAGAATTACCCATACATATGTTTTGCAAATAAAAAGTTTTAATAATAATAAAAAAGAGTCCACATTCTAGGAAGGAAGAAGAGGGACAAGTCACAGGCTGTATATGAAGCATAATAACCCTGCACATCATGTAATTTTACCTATGTGAAAAGCAATATGGCATACTTAAAAAAGGACCAGACTTGGAATCAGAAACTCTTAGATTTAAGTCCTACTTCATACATATTTTGTATGTGGTGTTGAACCCAGGATGGGTTGTGAGTTCAAATTTAGCCTCAGACACTTACTAGCTGTTTGATCTTGTACAAGTTACTTAACCTGTGCTTGCCTCAGTTTCTTCAACTTCAAAACCTACTTTGCAGGGTAGTTTTGAAGATCAAATGAGATAATATATGTGAAGTGCTTAGGATAGTGTCTGGCATAAAGGAGCTATGTAAATGTTTATTTCCCTACATATTGCACCAGAGAAACTTGGTTCAAACCCTGGTTTTGTATGCATTTACTACTTATATGACCAAACAAGTTATTAATCTTTTTATTTATGTTTTTGCAGGAGTTTTCTTTATCTGAAAAATGAAGGGATTGGGTTAGATTATCTTCAAGGCCACTTTCAGATCTAAATCATTTAACCTATGGATGACCCAGGAATTTGGAAGATGTTGTGGTGGAAAGAAAAAACAAAACAAAACAAAACACTAGACTTTGAGCCAAAAGATTTGAGTTGAGTCTCAACTTTTTGTGTACAAGTTGTAGAAAAGTATTAACATCTCTACATATCAGTTGCCTTGTCTAAAATGAGGCAGTTGGAAAAGATTTCTAAAATCATTTTCAGCTATGATATTGGATGATCCAATATAATCTGAATGTCAAAGAGTCTGCAACATGCTGGATATCACAGTGAGCTTAAAATGACCACAGCAATACACTTTTAAAAATAGAGAGAAATTATTTTTCATAACCAGAGTAATTATATAAGAAAATACATTGATCTTTGAGTCTCTGACCAAATAATCCAATAAGATTTGGAGGGGAGGAAGAGGAATGACATTTGGAAGAATTTGTAATAAAGATCATTGGCTGGCAACATATAAGTAGTACTAAACATAAAATGTGAACTTTTATACATTTTAATAGTTTCAAGTACTATGTTTTCTAGAAAAAAAAATTTGCTGACTTTTTAAGCATTTTATTCATTGGTAATCTAAGAATAATTTCATAATATATATTTCTCAGAGTAGATTTTTCTATTACCAAGATAACATGCAGAGGGAAAGAAAAAAAGCTACAGAAGTGTATAAATGTATGATATTTTAGGAAGACACTTGGTAATATTAATTCATAGCTTTAGTAATTGAAAGACTACCTGGTGGAAACATTCTACCACTTTGTGGAGGGATTATTAACAATTTCCCATATCCTTCAACCCAACTATTCATTTGTCATTTCTCTAAATAGTAATGGGAATGGAGTGACTAATTTAATGAGAGTTCATATTTTTTTTTAAATTAACCAGATATTAAATGAAAGTTAAATTCAGACATTTTTATTGATTTTCCCCTCTTTCCAATTTGTTTAAATTTACAAGTTCTGTGGAACTGGGTAATTTCTCCACTCAATAATGCATATTATTTTGCTTTTATATATTTAAAAAGTTAAATTAAGGTGGTATGCATCACTCCTAAAGAATGGGAATAACATTAAAAGTGATTAAAAGGCCATTTTCAGATATCAGAAAGATCTGGTCTAGAATTCTACCTCTGATACATTCTATTCCTTTTAACTTGCTACCTGCCTCGGAGGAGGGAAACTACACCTTAAGAGTTTCCCAAAGCAAGGAAAGCATTGATCTGGACAAATCCAAATAAACAAAAAAGAAAGGCAAACAACTCATGTTTCTATCATAGTATAGTAAAATAATAATAGAGACAAAGTCTAAATAATGACTCCAAGTTTCGGGAAGTGGGGGAGCAAGTAGGGAGACATTAATATAGTAATTTTATTCTAGTTTTGTATTATCATAATTATTCAATATTAAAAACTACTGAAAAGATATAAGGCTCTATTTTCTGAGTATATCAAAATAAAACTAAAAGATCACACTTTGGTCATTCAGAATTATTTGCTATTGTTCAATCAATTCAATCCAACTCCCATTTGTGGTTTTCTTGGCAAAGATACCATAATGGTTTGTCATTTTCTTCTCCAACTCATTTTAGAAATAAAGAAACTGAAAAAACAGGGTTACGTGACTTGCCAGGTTTGCATATCTAGTAAGTGTCTGAAGCTAGATTTGAACTCAGGAAGATGAGTCTTCCTGACTTCAAGCATGGCACTTCATCCACCGTGCCACCTCGCAACCTATTTAGAATGATAATTTGACTAAAAAGAATAAAAGAAAAATGTTTCCATTATATTGTCATTATTCTTTGACACATTAATCATCTTTGACTTTGTGGAATGTTATCTTAGACTAAAGAAGTCTTTTCATGGTTAATAAAAGAAACTGTTCTTAACCAAGTTCCATTTCATACTGAACACAAATAAACATATAACAAACTTTTTTCTCTTCCAGTTTTATCCTACAAATATTATCTTTAGACATTCTGAGAAGTACCAAATCTAAGAGGATCACAGACTTAGCACTATAACTAAATTTGACATTCCCAAACATATTTAATGAACTAATTTTCTACTGCCCTTATCCCTTCCAAGATTTTTAAAATGCTCAGACAGCTATTTTTTTTCTTAAAGTAATTTTATCTTTAAGCAAATGATCAAACAACTAATACTGAGGATGCTGCTTTTTAGGCTATCATAAGTTATACAAATTACATACTTGGCAAAGTACTTTGCCTATAGTTAATCTCATTTGATTCCCATATTATCTTCATTTCAGGTATGGGTAGGTGACACAATGGATGGGGCATTGGATCTGGAGTCAGGGAAATGGGAGTTCAGATTTGGCCTCAGACACTTACTAGTTGTGTGATTCTGGGCAAGTCACATAAACCTGTTAGCCTCTGTTTCCTCATCTGTAAAATGAGCTGGAGAAGGAAATGGCAAATCACTCTTCTGTCTTTGCCAAGAAAATCCCAAGAAGGCATCATGGGGAGTTGGATACAACTAAAAACAGCTGAAGAAGAATAATAAGAAAATGTTTTCCCTAGCACACCATGAGTGAATTTAAACTCATCTCTTCTGATTCCAAATCTAGAGTTTTTCTACTATACCATACTACTTTTACAAGGAAAATATTAACCATCCAATGTGTCCAGTATCTAAATTGTCTTAATTCACAAGCCCACACTTTAAATATCCAATTTAATTAATGTTCTAAATTTTAACTGACATAATTTAAGCTATGGTTACACTGAGCAAATATATAGTAAATTATTGTGCCCATTTATCTTGCTTTAAAAAAACTTATTAATATAATAAAGAGAAAAGGATCTAATTTCATTTATTTGAAATATTCTTTTAAAAATTTTTCTTGAGTTCCAAATTTTCTCTCAACATTCTGCCTCCATCTCTACCCAACTGAGTGGGCAAGCAACAGAGTATCAATTACACATATGAAATCATACAAAACATATTTCCATATTAAGTTGCAAAAATAGCAAGAAGCATAAAGAAAATGAAAAAATGTGCTCCATGAGTTCATTTATTTGTCCCTAAAGAGGGAGAGTATTTTCCATCATGCATCCTTTGGCACTGTCTTAGATTATTGTCTTAATCAGAGTAGCTAAGTCTTTCAGAACTGAATATCCTTAAAATGTTTTCCCAATTTCACTTTATGACAACTCACTGCATCAATTCACATATATCTTCCTATATTTTTATGAAAGCATATTGCTCTATTTCTTACAAGTAATCCTATATAATAAAATCCTATACCACCACTTACTCAGAAATTCCTCAATTGATGGGCATCCTTCAATTTCAATTTTTTTTTGCCAGCACAAAAAAGCAGTTATAAATATTTTTATTCTTGCAGGGTCCTTTTCCCCTTTACTTGAATCTCTTTAGGACATAGACCTAGTAGTGATATTACTGGGTCACTTTTATAGACTTTTGGGAATAGTTTCAAATTGCTTTCCAGAATGTCTGGATCAAAATGAGACCTTTTTCTGAGAAACTTGTAAGAAAAATCCACCCCTATCCTTAGTTTCTTAAATTACTTTTTACTTATACTGATTTCATTTGTATAAAAACTTCATTTCACATAACCAAAATTGTCCATTTTATTTTCCATAATCCTTTCTTATTTCTCATGCTATAAAACCTTCTCTTATCAATAGAAATGAAAGGTAAAATTTACCGTGCTACCTGATTTGCCTATAATATCATCCTTTTTGTCTAACTCATGAATCCATTTCAACCTTATCTTGGTATACAATGTAAAATATTGGTCTATGTCTAGGTTCTGGCAAACTGCTTTCTAGTTTTCCCTACAATTTTTGTTCAAATGTTGATTTCTTTCCCCCCAAATGTGGACCTTTGGATTTGTCAAACATTAGATTGTTATGTAACTTAATACTATTTAATACCACATAATCTGTTTTTACTGATCATTCACTCTATTTCTTAGCCAAAACCAGCTTGTTTTCACAATTACTACATGGCAATATAGTTTGAATCTGATACTGGTAAGCTCCTTTCTTCACACTTTTTTTTCATGGATTCCTTCTATATTCTTGACTTATTGTGTTTCCAGATACATTTTGTCATTATTAATCTTGTCTCTATAAAATACTTGCATTTTGTAGCTTGATTGCTATGACACTGAATAAGTAAATTAATTTTGGTAGAATAGTAATTTTTTTAATATTGGCTCATCCTACCCAATCAATTAAAATTTTCCAACAAGAGATTTAGATATGCTTTTAGTTGTGTGAAGAATGTTTTATAATTGTGTTCACATAGTCTTTTGAGTTTGTCTTGGCACACAGTTCCAGGTATTTTATAATGTCTGAAATTGTTTTAAATGAAATTTTTCCCTCTCTTCCTGATGTGTTTTGTTGATAACATGTAGAGATGATGATGATTTCTGTGGGTTTATTTATTATTCAGCAACTTATTAAAGTTCATAACTGTTTCAACTAGTTTTTAAAATTTGATATTTTAGGGATCTCTAAGTATCATACTATCATCTGCAAAGAGTGATAATTTTGTTTGCTGTCTTTTTTGTTTCTCTTGATTTCTTTTTTCTTACCTTGTTATAGTTAGCATTTCTAATACAAGATTCAGTAATAATAATGATAATGGGAAACCTTGCTTCATCCTTGGTCTTTTTGAGAAGAATTCTACCTTATTGTCATTACAGATAATGCTTAGTCTTGCTTTTTGATAGTTAATATTTTAATTTTAAGAAAGTAAAATTTAAATTTTACTCATATGCTTTCTATTGTTTTTAATAGGATTGAGAGCTGTATTTATCAAAAAACATTTTATGCATCTACTGATATAGTCATATTTTTTATTGTTTTAGAAATTCACAAGATTGATGAGGCTGATAGTTTTCAAAATAATGAATCAGCTCTACAATTCCTGAGATAAATCCTATCTGATAATATAACATTATCACTTTGATATATTGCTGTGATCTCCTTGCTAGCATTTTATTTATTTATTTTTGCATCAATATTCATTAAGAAAAGTGGCCCAGGGGCAGCAAGGGGCACAGTGGATAGAGCACCAGCCCTGACATCAGGAGGATCCAAGTTCAAATCTGGTTTTAGACACTTAACATTCCCTAGCTGTGTGACAAGTGGGCAAGTCACTTAACCTCAATTGCCTTAGCAAAAAGTAAAAAAAAAAAAAAAGAAGAAGAAGAAGAAGAAGAAAAGTGGTCCATAGTTTTCTTTATTTTTGCTCTCCTTGGTTCAGGTATCAACATTTATGTAAGAAAAGGAATTTAGTAGTATTTCTTTATCTATTTTTTTCAAACAATTTATATAGTTTTGGGGTTAATTGTTTCTTAAATGTTTGGCAGAATTCACCAAACCATTTGTTCCTAGGGATTTTTTCCCTTTAGGAATATAATTTAATAGATTATTCAATTCCTTCTTTTTTTTTTTTTTTTTTTTTTTTTT
>JAJPUD010003198.1:232080-265052 GCA_023553655.1 Myrmecobius fasciatus
CTTTTTTTTTTTTTTTTTTTTTTTTGCTGAGGCAATTGGGGTTATGTGACTTGCTCAAGGTCACACAGCTAGGAACTGTTAAGTATCTGAGATCAAATTTGAACTCAGGTCCTCCTGACTTCAGGGCTGGTGCTCTAACCACTGTGCCATCTAGCTGCCTCAGCAATTCCATTTTCTAAGATACTGTTATTTAAGTATTCTATTTCCTTTTCTGTTAATCTGGGTAATTTATATTTTTTGTAAATATTCACCCATTTCACTTACATGTTGTTTTACTGGCATATGATTAGGCAAAATAATGCCTAATAGTGCTCAAATTTCATCTTCAAGGGGCATTAATGCACTCTTGGTAGAATTGCAAACTGATCCAGCCTTTCTGAAAAGCAATTTGGATTTATGCCCAAAGGATTAGAAAACTGCATACTGTTTAAACTAGCAATTTCACGAGGAGTGTATCTCAAAGGTGCAAAAAAAAAAAAAAGGATCTATTTATACAAAAGTATTTCTAGCAGTTATTTGTTGTTGTTGTTGTTGTTATGGGAAAGTATTAGAAATTGAGGGAATGGCCATCAATTGAGGAATGACTGAACAAATTGTAGTATATGATTATGTTGGAATACTATCACAGTATAAGAACTGACAAGCAAGATGATTTCAAAAAGCCTGGGAAGACTTGTATGAATTGATGCAAAGTGAAATGAGCAGGACTAGAAGAAAGTTGTACACAATAACAGAAATACTGTATGATATACAGTGATGATTTAGTTGTTCTCAATAATACAACAATCCAGTAAATTCCAAAGAGCTTATAATGAAAAATGTTATCCATCTCCAGAAAAAGAATTGATGGAGTTGGGGTAGTTAGGTGGCACAGTGAATAGAGCACCAGTGCTGAAGTCAGGAGGATCTAAGTTCAAATCTGGCCTCAGACACTTAACACTTCCTAGCTGTGTAACCCAATTGCCTCTCAAGAAAAAAACTGATGGAGTCTCTGCTCAGATAACTATTTTGCTCTCCCCTCTCATCTTTTTGAGTCTCTGTATTTTCTTTCACAACATAGCTAACATGAAAATGATTTTTTATCATTACACATGTATCATCTATATCAAATTGCTTTGCTTCTCAAGGAAGGGGAATGGGAAAGGGAAAAACAATTTGGAAATTAATTTAAAAAAACAAATCTTGAAAGTTGCTTTTACATGTAATTAGAAAAATAAATTATATATATGTATTTTTATTTCATCTTCATTGGTAGCAAATTACCCTTTTCATTTCTCACACTGGTAATTTGGTTGTCCTTTTTTTGTAATCACTGATTTATCTATAGTTTCGTTGTTGTTGCTTTTCAAAAGAAATCCTAATTTTATTCCTTACTTCAATGACTTTTTTTGCTTTCAATTTTATTGTTTTCTTTTAATTTTTAGGATTTCCATTTTAGTATTTATATCATAATTTGAAATTTGTATTTTTTTCTAGTTTGTTTTTTTAAAAGCAATTCATTGATCTGCCCTATCTCTCTTTTGTTGATGTATATATTTTGAGGCATACATTTTTTTGAAGGGCTGCTTGAGTGTATCCCAAAAATTTTGATCCATTAAAGTAAGCTAATTTTAGAGTTTAATTCTCTGCCATTATAGGACATCCCTTTTCTAAAATCCACTCCTAGAACAATAGCAACATTGTTTGATGATCAACTATGACAGACTTAGTTCTTCTCAGCAATACAATGATAAAAGACAATTCTAAGGGACTCATGATATAAAATACTGATCCCATCCAAAGAAATAAGTATGGAGTCTGAATGCAGATCAAAGCGTATGATTTTCATTTTTTTTCTTTCTCATATGCTTTCTCTATATCAGAATGCTTGCTGTCTTCTGAAGGGGAAAGGAAGAGGGAGAAAATTTTAGAACTCAAAATCTTACAAAAATGTGTTTTTAAAACTATCATTACATGTAATTATTTTGGGGAAAAGGTAAAATACTATTAAGTGGGAGAAAATACTAAACCTTACTTACCTTTTACAATTGCCTCCTATCCATAATTTCATTGTCTTGTGTTAATGAACTCACTGATTATTAACCAGGCTGTTGAGTAGAGAGATCTTGGAAAAAGATTTACTTGATGCAACATTTTGATTCATCAATATAATAAAAACTCTTTACTTGGCTCCCATACTATTATATTTTTTGTCATATCTTGGTCGCTTTACCTTGCACAGAGAGTAGAATTTATCCAGGGTTTTCCCATATATTTGCATTCAGTGTGTAAGAAATTAAATGCAACATCTTCCCACTTAAATGTGATATAATAGAATCTTTCTAAATACTCTCTGCATGGAAGAGACCATCCAATGGTATCAATTAAAACAATAATAATGACAGCTAACATTAATATAATACTTGGGAGACTCATTCTTAGGAGAAGGCCTGGACAGTTCTTCGAACATTATCTTTTACACTTTGTTCTATTCTTGAGTAATCAATGCTATATTTTTTCAGTATAATCTAAATTATATTCTGCCTCAATTTATTTAAGCAACACTAAGCGAAGAGAACAAAATGGATTGAAAGAAATATTTTGTTTAACCTTGGAAGGATATTATTTGATATAAACATATTACTACCTATAAAAACATGTATTAATTACTCTTCAAAATATCTATCTGAACCCATGATGGGTAATGCTGTGCCTTTCAGAAACTAGGAACTACTTAGAAGTTTGTTGAATTGAATGATTATGGGTATACATGAATTGTCTCTTTAAGTATGGGTTTATATATTGTTGCTATAAATGAATATGATTTAAGAAACAAAGATACATGGAACGCGTGCATTCAAATCAATGTTCCCTCTTTGAGCCATTTATTTTCAGCAATTATGAAATTACTGTGTGATGTAGTCATTATCACATTTTTAGAATTACTTTCTGATATGTGGCACATTATCTTGACCTTTCTCAATTTTTGACAATATCTGGGTTTTGATGGTGAAATTAGATTTTGGAACTAATCAAATTTACTCAATTACCAGGCAAATAAGTTCGTTTTTTGGGTGAAATTGAAGTGGGAAAGGAGATAAGAAATGAACTGTAGCCCACAAAAGTGATTCTCACCTCCTGCAATTCTCTTTTAAACTCCAAAGGCAATTCCAAAATTATTTGTCTCCCCTAAGCACTCATAACACTTTGTTCATATTTCCCTTATGGAACTTATCCCATTCTATCCTGCAATATAATTATGTGCATACATGCTTTAGTAACTCATTTAAATTTATATCAAATACAGGATTTATTTGCATATGGCAAGTCCTATTTTTTAAAAAATAAATTAATATTCTTTAAAACATGGTTACTACATCTCATACCATCTTGAATATCATTTTCCAGATTAATTCTAATAGCCTGTTAATGTCCCTCCTAAACAGTGACTCCTATACCTGGGCAATTCATTTAAACCTGTTTACCTTAGTGTCTTCATCTGTAAATTGATCTGAAGAAGAAAATGGGAAATCACTCCAGTATTTTTTCGAAGAAAACCTCAAATGGGGTCACAGAGAGTCAGACACAACAAAATAATAATAAAAATTTACTAAATCTTTCTGGTTCAAATTTTGGTACTGCTTACCCTACTGAAACTGTTTTCTCCAAGGTCAACCATAACACTTTCACTACCAAATCTAATGGACTTTGCCATTCTTCTTTCCCTGTTATCCTGAGAAAATTTTTTTTTACCTTTGTTGTCTTCCTGTGTCATGGGTATTTCCTGATTCTCTTTTTGACTGACCACTCCTGCTTGGTCTTCTTCAATTTATTCATATTCCTCTTCTGGCAGCCTAAATGAGTGTGTTTTCCAAGCCTCTATCCTCATCCTTTTTCTCTTTTTATATCTAGATGCCTTGTTATCCAGGCTTAAAACCTTGTAATTATCTGACTTGATCATAGACCTTCTCAGTTCCTAAATCTTGTCAGTTATTAACTTCTGCCAGTTCTATTTTCACAATAATTCTCATATCTGTTACTGTCTTCACTTATATTACCACCAACTTCATCACATCTTTTATAGACTTTGTTGTTCAGTTGTTTCAATTGTATTCAACTCTCTACGATTCCATTTGGGGGTTTCTTAGCAAAGATACTGGAGTGGTTTGAAATTTCTTTTTCTAGATCATTTTACAGATGAGGAAACTGAGGCCAAAAGGATTAGATGACTTTCCTAGGATCACGGTGCTAATAAATGTCTGAAATCCAATTTGAATTCATGTCTTCCTGAACTTTATTCACTGAATCACTTAGTTATCCCTGTCACGTATTATTACTTCTTAACTAATTTGCTCCTTTATAATCTCTCCCCTTTCCAAACAATCCTGATTACAGGTACCAAAATAAACCTCTCGTGAGCAGATTAGACCTATATATTTCATTGTTTTACTCTCAATGGTTTGAATTTCCAAATTCCAAATTCTTTGATAAAAATTTGCTCCATTTTCTTTACTATATACTCTTTAGTCTGTCAATTAAAGCATTTCTAACAATAGAACAATTTGAAACCAAGTTACCTTTCCAGTCTTATTTCAAATAAGTCTTCTTTCTTCCATCATTACATGTTTTGCCAAAATGGATGTATACCTTATCTCCCATCATGGACTATAAATCTTTGAAAGCAGGGATGTACTTGTTTTTTTTTTTCCTGTTTCTTAATATTGTATTTTTGTACTTAATAGGTAATTAATAAAAGTTTGTAAAATTTTATTATTCAACTAGATTGGACAAGAAGTATAAGGATATGAGAGTATTAGGGAACTGCCAGTAATCACCTAATCCTCGTAATCACCACTTTCAGATTTTTTATTCTTTTGAAATTATTATTTGAGTATAATTTAATGATATATTTTGAAACTCTGTTCTGAATTAACATTAAGCTTCTTTGCCTATAACTTCCTGGACTTCTCTTATTCTTCTTGGGAAATAAGAAAAATATGTGTCTACTCTTCTGAAATCTTTCCCATCCTTAAAGATGGTTACTTATGAACATATTACCTTGTTTCTACATTAATTTTACAATGTGCTAGTCAGAAAAGATAACTTTCTTATTTATATTTCTATAACTTATATGTCTGAACAAGCAAAATGGTTAAGGATTAAAACATTTTTTTAACCCAACAGGGCCAATTTATCATACTCTTAGATGGTAAAATCATCTGGAAATATTCAATGAGCAGCTTCAAAGCATTCCCAAATAAAATTTCATAGCTTTTAAAAATGAAAACTCTACATAGTCAGCAAATCTTTAAAAGGATTCTTTATACTTGAAATATAATTCTGCTTGACCTTGCTCTAATAACCTATTTTCTCTTTCTGAAACTTCTAGCCTTTTTACCTTGTGTCTGATGTTGTATGAGACAAATTCAAGTATAAAAATCTCTACACAATTTTTTTATCAGTGATATAAATGTAAAAAAAACATAGAGATGTAGGTCTTACCCTCAAAGAACTGCTGCCAAGTAATAGGGATAAGACATATATACAAATAAGTATAAAACAAGTTAAATCAGAAGTTCATATGAGAGGTCAAAGTGATTATGGCAACATGGAACCTAGGAAAGAGGAATAATTTCAGGCTGAAGTAATCAGGAAATGTATCCTGTAGAAATGGTGAGAGAGTTGAAGGAGATGAAAGATTTCAATAAGTCAAAATATGTATCTGGGTGGAAGAGAAAGGGGAGAATGAGAAGGAAAGGAATCCATTCTGTATATAAATGTATGGAGGTGGGAGAGGGTGGATTTAGAACAGTTAAATATAGCATTCTGTGAAATAAAGAATAAAAAAAAGAAAATAAAGTTTGTAACCAGGATATGGAAAAATTTAAATGCTAAACTAAATTTTTTGCATTTTACTCAGTAGGGGAGAAACTGAAGATTTTTCAACAGAGGCGTGATGTGATCAGAAGTTTTTATTTGGAAGACTATTTTGACAGATGTGCAAAGGACTGATTGGAAACAGAAGAGAGTGGAAGCAGAGAGAACAGTTATAAGACTATTAAATGCTAGATTTCAAGTCAGAAAACCAAACACATCCTGCTTCTTCCACTTATTACCTTGGCCAAGTCATTTAACATTGCAAGACTTCAGTTCAATCATCCATGGGAGTAAAAAGGAGAAGATAAGTGTGAAACAAATATTCAGAGTTCCTTCAAATTTTTGAGTGTGTGTGCAACTTTATTTTAAAAGGCTGCCATTTTTTGAGAGTTTACATAATTACTAAACCTCATAAATCAAAACATATGCAAAACCAAAAGAACAATGATTGAAGCTTCTCCAGTTTCTACAGCAAATGGAAATGTGGTACATTTTCTCTTCTTCAAAGAGCTGCTAGAGCATGTCCCCTTTGAATGCTGACAAGATGCTTTACTAAAAAGACATGTGGAGTGGTTTTTCTTTGAATGCCACCAAAGCAGTTTTATTGAAATTTCAGTGGCAGGTACCTTGGCAGGAAGGATTCTGCCTGGAACACAGACTGGTTTCTGGTGGCCATGTAGGCAAGTTGCACACCCGCTCAACAGGGCTGTTGCTTCACCTCAATTAACTTTACTGAGTTAAAGCAGCAGAATAAATCAAATCAGTAACAGAAAGAAAAGGGAAAGAAAAAAGAAAAATAAGAAAGGAAAATAAGTTTTTTGCAAGATATGAAAAGAAGGTGGAGGAAAAAAATCCATTCTACATTCTGAATAGGAAAGAAAACAGTGAAGAACTCTACTCTTGGGTGATTAGAATACTGAAATGCATAACACAGATGATGACATGGAAGCTGATAAATTTGACAGTAGATGGAAATGGTCTTTATATATATATATATATACATATATATATATATATTGCTTTTTGCTGAGGCAATTGAGGTTAAGTGACTTGCCCAGGGTCACACAGCTAGGGAATGTTAAGTGTCTGAGACCAGATTTGAACTCAGGTCCTCCTGACTTCAGGGCTGGTGCTTTATCCACTGCGCCACCTAGCTGCCCCGAAATGGTCTTTATATTAAAGAAAAAATGCAGAATTATAATACTTGTTGAACCTAGTAAATTTCAAGAAGGATAGCATCACTGAGTCTATACTGCAATAATTTGCCAGTCTGTTTACATCCCCTCTCTAATAATCCAATCCTTCCTCCAATCAACCATCAAAGTCAACTTCCTAAAATGCAAGTCAGACTATATCACCCATCATGCCCCTAATCAATAAGTTGTATTGTCTTCCTATTACTTTTAGGATGGAATACATAAAAACTTTTCTTTGGCATTTAAAACTCATCCAAGATAACTTTTGGGGATAGCTAGATGGTGGAGTAGAGAAAGCACTCATTTGAATTCTCTCAACATTCTCCAAACAGCTTTAAAATAACATCCCAAATCAAATTCTGAAGTGGCAGATCTAAAAAAAAGATTAGAGTGAAGTTTTCTTTCAGCCCAATAAAACCTAAGAGATCAGAAACAGAGACCTATAATGCAGGGATTGAAGGTAACCCAGAGCACTTGTGAATGAAACATTAGTGGTGGGAATAGATGGTAGGAACCGAAGGAACAGAAACAGTCAGTAGCAGCCTTGGAAAGCCTCAAGCCATAGATGCTAAAGGAACCTCGCAACTGGTCAGAAAGAGAATACAAGTTACCCCTCCATGAGCAATAAGACAAGACTAAATGATGTTTAGAACTCTGTTACCCAATTCTGAGTCACAATTCAGGAGCACTTTCTACATTTAGTTGTGAGGTTATTGTGCCCTAATAAATGATTAATTTTTATTAAGGTGCCATGTGCAGCTGACAAAAAAATACATTCTGTTTTTTTCCTTTCTGTTCTTTCTTTTCCCCAGTGGTTCATCATATATAATTTTTCTAAGATTCTATTCACCTCCTTATCCTTTAAAAGAATTGGACAATGGGGGAAACAGGTACAAAATCTCACTGAAGAAAATACCTTAATAATTAGAATTGGGTGAGTTTACACTAATGATATCATGAGATATCAAGGAATAATAAAGCCAAGTTAAAAGAATGAAATAATAGAAGAAAATGTGAAATACATCATACAAAAAATAATTTGGAAAAAACAAGTCAAGAAGAGATAATTCAAGAATGATTAGACTACCCAAAAGTCATGATCAAAGAAAAAAATCTTGAAATAATATTTCAAGAAATAATGAAGGAAAATTGCTCCAGTATCCTAGAAGCAGAAGATAAAATGAAAATTGTAAGAATTCCCCAATCACCCCCTAAAAGACACCATAAAATGAAAACTTCCTGGAAAAACATAGCCAAATTGCAAAATTTCAAAATCAAAGAGAAAATATTTCAAGCAGCTAAATGGAAACCATTCAAACTGGAGTCAGAATCAGAATCAAGCAAGATTTAACAACTACCAAACTGAAGGAATGGAGGAGTTGGAATATAATATTCTAGCAGGCAAAATAGCTGGGATTACAACCCAGAATCACTCACCCATCAAAAATGAGTATAATCTTTCAAGAGAAAAATGATATTCAATGGCATAGAGATCTTTCAAGCATTCCTGATGTAAAGCCAGACTTGAACAGAAAATATGACTTTCAAATATGGGACTTAAGAGAAAATTAAAAGGAAAACACACAAAAAAATAAATCATAAGGAACTCAAAAAGGCTAACCTATTTACTTTTTTATGTGGGAAGATATTACATATAACTTTTAGTAATTTATCAATATTAGGGCACTTAGAAGAATTCCATATGGGAAGAAGGTGTGGGAGTAATTAAATTATATTGGAATGATGTTTTTTTAAAATAAAAGTGTATAGAGAGAAAAAAAAAAAGATGCACTGGGAAAAAAAGGAAGAAAGAAGAATGGGGGAAATGATCTCACTTAAAAGAGTCCCACAGAGGAGAGTTTTTTCCATGGTGGGGAAAATGATAGGGTTTGTAGGGGACTAATGCATGAACCTCACATATATAACTTGGTTCAAAGAGGAAAGAATAAATACATACACATACATTCACACACATATGCACATATATATGTATATATACATACTCAATTGGTAATAGAAATTTATCTTATCCAACATGAAAGTAGAAGAGAAAGGGAATAATAGGAAAGTGTAAGGGTTACAAAAGCAAAACAAAACAGGGCAGACAAAAAAAAAGGCATTAATCAGGAGCATAAATAGAAAACAGAATGGAAGTAAACATACAATTAGTAATCATAACTGTGAATCTGAATGGTAAGAATTCACAAAAAAAAAGAAGTGGACAGAAGAATAGATTAGAAACTCCAATAAAATAATGTTATTTAGAAAAAAATCATGCTTGAAGCAGAAAGAAACATAAAATTAAAATAGGTGCTGTGAAACAATCCATTATGCTTTAGCTAAAGTAAAAAAAGACAGGGGTAACAATCATGATTTCATATTAAGCAAAAGACAAAACAAATCTAATTTAAAAGAATGAGCACAGAAACCACATCTTGCTAAAAGAAAAAGTTAAATTAATTAAAGGGAAAAATAGAACAATGCTAATAGAATACTTTTTCCTCTCAGAGTTAGAAAAATTTAACCATAAAATAAATAAGAAATAAAATAAGGAGGTGAATAGAATCTTAGAAAAGTTATGTATGATGAACCTCTGGAGAAAAGAAAGAACAGAAGGGAAAAGAAAAGAATGTATTTTTTTGTCAGCTGTACATGGCATCTTAATAAAAATTATCATATATTAGGGCACAATTAGCTCACAACTAAATGTAGAAAAATTAAATGTAACTTTTTTCAGACCATAGTACAGTAAAATCATATTAAAATGGTCTTGGAAGCATAAATCAAAAACTTATTAGAAAATATATAATCTAATCTTGCAGAATAAGTGGGTCAAATATGAATCATAGAAACCATCAATAATTTCATCAAAGAAAATGACAATGACATAACTTTCCAAAATTTGTGGGATGTATTCAAATCAGTACTTACGAGAAATAGTACATCTTTAAATGCTTACATCAACAAAAAAGAGAAAAGACAAAATAATAAAGTAGGCATGCCTTTAGAAAAAAATTACAAAAAGAAAAAAAATAATAAATTTCCAGTTAAATACCAAAATGGAGATCCTGATAATCAAAAGAGAATTAAATAAAAGTGATAGTTAAAAAATAGAATTAATAAATAAAACTATAAGCTGCTTTTATGAAAAAATAGATAAACCATTGGTTAATTTGATTTTTAAAAATTAATTAAATTACTAGTATAAAAATGTAAATTGTTAATGTGTCACCAAAGAATACAAAATTAAAGAATTTATTAGAAGTTTTTTGTCCTATTATATGCCTGTAAAACAGACAATCTGAGTGAAATGGATGAAGAAGTACAAAAAATATTAATTGCCCAGATTTAACCAAAGAGGAAAAAGAATGCTTAAATCGCTCTTCCTCAGAAAAACAAATTGAAAATGCCACCAATGAGCTTCCCAAGAAAAAAATTTTCAGAACTAAATGAATCACAGGTGAATTCAATCAAAAAATTTAGGAATAATTAATCACAGTATTATATAAACCATTTGAAAAAAGTAGTCCTACCAAATTCCTTTTATGATTAAAAAACAAACAAACAAAAAAACAAAAAACAAAAAAAAAACCCCATAGTTTTGATACCTAAACCAGGGAGGATAAAAATAGGGAAAGGAAACTATTAACCAATTTTGTTAATGTATATTGATATGCAATTTTAAAATAAAATATTATCAAGGAAGTTACAGCAATATATTATAAAGATCATACACTTTGGCCAGGTGGAATTTATACTAGGAGCAGGGAAAAAATAAGTTATCATTGATTATATCAATAACAAAAACAACAAAAAGCATAAATTACATCATAGATGCAGAAAAATCCTTTCACAAAATACAACTTCCATTCTTGTTAAAATAATGGAAAGCATAAGAATCAATGGATCCCTTCTTAAAATGATAAGAAATATCTATCCAAAACCATCAGCAAGAATTACATTGCAATGGAGATAAAGGTGAAATCTTCCCAATAAAATCAAGGATGATCTTATTGTACTAGAAATTCTCACTAAGGCAATAAAACAAGAAAAAATAATTGAAACAAAATTGTCAATAAGGAAACAAAAGGATCAATCTTTGCAAATGATACAATAAAGAGAGAACCCTAGAGAATCAAACTAGTTGAAACAGTAATCAAGTTAAGCAAAGTTGAAAGATATAAAATAAACCCAGATAAAATGTAAGCATGTCTTCATATTATCAACAAAACACAGTAGGAAGAATTAGAAAGAGAAATTTCTTTTCAAATAATGGTAGATATTGTAAAATATATTGAAGTCTATCTGCCAAGATAAATGTAGGACTATATGAACACCATTAGATTGGAAAACAATTGGGAAAATATTAATTGCTCATTGGTAGGCTATGTCAATATAATAAACATTCTAAATTAATTTACTTATTCATACCAATTAAACTGTCAAATAATTATTTTATAGAGCTATGAAAAATAATCACAAAATTCATCTGAAAACAAAACCAGAAGATCAAGAATAAAAATGGAATTAGTGGGGAAAAAAAATGAAGAGAGGCAGCCTAGCTGTGATAATCAAAACCAACTGCACTGTCTAAGAGATAGAGTGGTGGATCAGCGTAATAAATAAGGTACATAATAAATACACCATAGTAGGTTGCCATAGTAATATAGTGTTCGACAAGTCCAAAAATCTAAGTTTTAGGTATAAGAACTAACATTTGACAAAAACTGTTGAGAAAACTGGAAGTCAGTTTGGCAGAAACTAAGCGTAGATCAATATCTCATGCTATATATGAAGAAAAGCTCAAAATTGGTACATGACAGGCACAAAAGGCAATAATATAAACAAATTAGAGAAGCATGGGAAAAATGTAGCTGTCAGATCTATGGATAAGGTAACAGTTTTTGATTTAAAAAAGAGACAGGATTATAGAAAGTAAAATACATAATTTTCTATTTCAGCATATGAAATTAAAAATCTTTTGCACAAACAAAACCAATGCAGCCAGAATTAGGCTGTATTAGGAAAACAGGTTATTGAGGAAAATGTTTATATCAAGTTGGTTTTTTTTTTTTATAAAAGCCTCATTTCTCATCTATATCTATATCTATCTATCTATCTATATGCATATGTAGATATATAGAGAACTAAGACAAATCATTAAAAAAAATTTCCCTAAAGGTCAAAGCATAGAGTTTATGGAAGAATTAAAAACTATCAATAAAATAGTCACATGTAAAAAAAAAACTTTAAATCATAATTGATTAGATAAATGCAAATTATAACAATTTTGAGATACTAACATGTTATCTAATATTAGAAAAAATGGAAAATGACATGTTGGAGTGCATATGGAAAAATTGGGACACTAATCAACTAGTAAAGTTGTGAACTGGTTCAACAATTTTGGAGAACAATTGAGAACTACACTGAAAGATCATAAAATCATGTTTACTCTTTGATCGATCAATACCACCACTAGATCTATATATAAAGCAATCAAAGAAAAGAGAAAAGGACATAGTCACACAAAATATTTATGGTATCCTTTGTGATAGCAAAGAATTAGAAATTAAAGAGATTCTTCAATTGCAGTATGGCTGAAAAAAATTGAGGCATATAATTGTAATGGAATACTATTGTGCTATAAAAAATGAACAGGTTTTCAGAAAATCCTGAAAAGGCTTATATGAACTAATGCAAAGTAAAATAAGCAGAAAATTGTATAGTAACAGAAATATTGTAAAATATCAACTATTCTGATTAAGATAATGCTCCAAGAAAATTCCTAAGACCAGATGATAAAAAATGCTGTCCACTTCCAGGGACAAAACTGATAAACTCTGAATGTAGATTGAAGCATATTTTTTACTTTCTTCTTGTTTTTGTTTTGTTTATGATTTCTTTTACAACATGGCTGAATGGGACTGACTGCATGAAGTTTGTTCAGTTCGAGACTATGCCTAAGTCACATGATCCCTATTCCCAGAGCTGGGAGATCAGACCTTGGACTCTGGGTCCAAAAAGGACCCAGGGAAGACATGTGGTAATCTAAAGGCAGACCTTCAGGAAGTTACAGGAACTGACATCACGTGTGGGAAGCAGACAACATTAGTAACTATTGGTCAAGGATGGTTATATCCTTCTAGTCTATCAATGAAAAGGCTTGGGTTCTTTCCTATTTAACCAGGTGTTCTACTTCCAGCTGGTCAGGTTCTTCTAGCACATGGTAGAAGTTGGGATGGCTCCCCATTGTGTTTCTGGGCCTCTCCCTTCAGGGACTAGATAAATGCTTCCTCTTTGTACCTGAAGATGTCTCTGATTAGTTAATTTGGGAAAGGGGGTCTAACACCTGTCCCACACATGGCTAATATGAAAATGGATTTTGTATAAATTCACATGTGAAATCAATATCAAATTTTTAAAAATGACTCAAATTATTTTACATGTAATTGGCAAATATTTAATGAAATTTTAAAATGCTTTTAAGAAGTGCATCATAATCTGTCCTCCCTTTTTAGTTTTCTTATTATCCCTTTCCATGTACTTCATGACAAGGCCTCCACGTTGTTATTCTTTATATGTGGCACTTTATCTTGTAACTCTAAACATTTCCCCCAGCTATCTCTAATACTTAGAATGATCTCCCCCCCAAAAAATCCTCTTCTCTCCTGTCTTCAAGTCTCAGCTATATTCTTGCCCTTTGCAAGTAGCATTTCCAGTTCCACCCCTTCTTAGCACCTGCCATGTGAGACTATCTCCAATTTATGCTATCCTATATCCTTCTTTATATGCGATTATTTGCTTATTATCATCTCTATTAGGTAGCTCCTTGAGCACCTTGAGATCAGGAAATATTTTTGAGGTAGTTGTCCTTTTCTGTTCCTTTTTATCCCTACAGCTTAGCTTAGAATTTGGCATATATATAGTCAATACTTTAGAAATGCTTATTGACTTGATATGATGAAAATGAGTCATTTGTCTCCTTCACCTGAACTCATTTCCACCTCCACAGCATTTCTCACAGTAGTTTCCTCTCCAATTATAATACCACCACCTTATTTCAAGTTCTAATCACTTCTTACCTAGACTACTGCAATAGCCTCTTAATTGGTTTCCTTGCCTCAAATTTCTGCCTTCTACTATATATACTTTACACAGATGTAATCAAAGTGTTTTGTCTAAAGCTCAGAACTGACTATGATACTCACCTTCTTAAGAAATTCTTCTGGTCACCTATCACTTCTAGGATATATTAAGTGATGTTAAGAGGTTCCTTGAACTTGTCTTTTTGAGTTGCCATATTTTCCAGAAACACTGGACCAAAGTATTGAAAGTATCAAGGTTGAAGCCCTTTTTGAGCTGGCATAATGTATTGTTTGTATCCCAGGCTGCACTCCTTGTCCTTAGGAGTAAAGACAAGCACCAGACAGTTTGCATTAGGCTAAGAAAACTCCTGTAAAGCTGAGACCTTATATACCACCATGTGCAGACCACTATATCTTGATGGTCTAGCAATTCCCAAGGGAAAAGAATGTGGCTCTTGCTGTTGCCTCTTCTTTGGGAGAGGTTTTGTTCTTTTCCCATCTTTATTGCATCCTTCCCCTTCTCAAGCCATCCCCTTTAAGAGAAGATTTGTGTTTTATATCCCTTTGTTGTGCTGTTATAATTCTATAAACTTCTGTATGGATTCTGAACTCTTTGTGTTCTATATGCATATTCATTTCTCTTGTAATAAATCTAGTTTTCACATAAATTATGATTGCCTATTGACATGAAATATAAATTTTTTGATACTTAAAGCTCCTGATAATATGGTCTCAACTTACCTTTCTATTTGTATTACATGGTACTACTCTCACTATAATCCCATCAACCAACAGTTTTGGCTCTTCATTTCCTGCCTGCTTGCCTTTTTACTAGCCTTCTACCTTCTCTGGACTGTATTGTGTTTTTGTCTCTGTCTTTATCAAGGCTCAATTCAATCACTGCAATGAGATTTTCTTTTATTCTCCCTTCCACTAGTACATTTTCTCTAAATTCACTTTTATCTAGGCTTAAATAAAGCACTGCAATGAAATCTTCCTTTATTCTCTTTCCATTAGGACATTTTCCCTAAATTCACATATTTATAAATATAGATGTTGTCTCTCCCTATCCCAAGCCTCAATCTAATTGTAAGTTCTTTGAGGACAGGAGCTATTTACACAATGCTTAGAACATAAGATATTTAACAAATGCCTATTGATTGTTTTATAATAATAAAATGAGTAGCATTTCTATACCACTTTAAGGTTTATAAATATCTCATTTTCCTCTTTAAAACAAAACTAACCCTTTGACCCAGCAGTGTTTCTATTGGGCTTATATCCCAAAGAGATTTTAAAGGAAGGAAAGGGACCCACATGTGCAAGAATGTTTGTGGCAGCCCTTTTTGTAGTAGCTAGAAACTGGAAACTGAATGGATGCCCATCAGTTGGAGAATGGCTGAATAAATTATGGTATATGAATGTCATGGAATGTTATTGTTCTATAAGAAATGACCAGCAAGATGATTTCAGAGAGGCCTGGAGAGACTTGCATGAACTGATGCTGAGCGAAATGAGCAGGACCAGGAGGTCATTATACACGGCAACAACAAGACTATATGATGTTCAATTCTGATGGACATGGCTCTCTTCAACAATGAAATGCTTCAAACCAGTTCCAATTGGTCAGTGAAGAAGGCCATATTCACCCAGAGAGAGGAATATGAAATGTGGACCACAACATAACATTTTCATGCTCTCTATTGATGTTTACTTGCATTGTTTCCTTTCTCAGATTTTTTTTTCTTGTAGACACAATTTTTCTTGCACAGCAAGATGTGTGGAAATATGCATACAAATATTCGATTTGTCAAATATTTTAACATAATTAACATGTGGTGGACTTCCTGCCATCTAGAGGAGGGGTGGGGACTAGGGGGAAAAAATTTGTAACAGAAAGCTTTGTAAGGGTCATTGTTGAAGAATTACCCATATATATGTTTTGCAATTAAAAAGCTTTAATAAAAAATAATAAAACAACACTAAAAATAATTGCTATTGCTATTGCTATTTTATGAATGAAAGTGAGGCTGAAAAAATTAAGTGATTTGCTCAGGATCACACAACTACTAAGTATAAAGGGGAAAAAGAGATTACTTGACTATTACCAACTTTGGCTTTTTCATTCTAAATGGCTTTCTTCTATCATCAGTCAAGTGAGAAGCTACTATAGCCAGGAATGCAATTAATATCCCATCACTTTGATGAAGTGCCGGTGATTTCGTTTTAAAATGTCTGTTTTTTAAATGACATTTTATATATTTCCAATGTGCTTAAAAAACACTCAACAGTACAACTTTTATTCCATTGTACTTTTACATTGGTGAGAATAGTTCTCCTATCTAAATTATGGGTTTATGATATTTAAAAAAATCTTGACAAATGCAACTTCTTTTATACTTTTGTTTTTGTTTATTTTTTAAATATTATCACGTCCCCCCAGATACCAACTCTTCTGCTATCAATTATCATTATAAAATAGCAAAACTTCTAGCCAGATGGAATGACTGAACATATTATGTCAGAATTTTTGGAATGCTCTCATAGGAAGTTTTTCTTTGCCTAAAAGAATGGGAACTGCAAAAATATCATCTTTTTTTTTGTGACTTAAGATTATCCAAAATATCACAAAGTACAGAAAGGAACAAAATAGTTTGGTAGCTTGTAAGAGAAACTATTCCTTCTTTTAAGATTTTTTGTTTACTTCTTTTATTTGACTCCTTTGATTTTTCTTTTAATTCTTATATTATTTTGTATAATTTTTTGATTCTTAACCCTTACTAGGTCATTTTCTTTTTCTCTCCTATGCCCAAGAATACAAGATAAAAAAAATCATGTGGGTTTATATATTATATATGTTTATGTATAAAGAAAAGACATAGCACCTAAATGACAAAGTTTCCTGAGGAACAAATTGTGGTATATAGATGGATTATTATGCCATAAATAATAAAGAAATAGAAGACATTAAAAAGATGAAAAGACTTGTTTGAACTGATGCATAGTGAAAGAATAATTTATGCTATGATATCAATGTTATAAGATTAAAACTTTTTAATATTTGTATAAATTATTAAAAATGAAATGAGCAAAACAATAGTATAAAAATATTTGAAATCTACAAGAATGTTGATTAATGCAAGGATCATCCATAATTCGAGAACATTTCTGATGAAACATGCTCTTCACCTGATAGAATAAAGTGAATTTATTTATTTTATTTATTGTTTATTTTAGCTAATGAGGAATTTATGTTGTTTGACTATATACATTTGTTAAAAGAAATTTGTTAAAATTTCTTTTTGTCCCAATGGAGTGAAGGGTGGACAAAAAAATAGATTTGTATTAATACAATTTTTTTTAAAAAAAGATTTAAAAAGATCTATAGACTATTCTGTATTATAATCCCCCAACGAGAAAGTACACACAAATTTATTTCATTAGTGACATAAAAAGGATGCATTAAAAGGAAATATAAACAAATTATGACATGAGAAGTTAGCAAGGTCACTGAAAAGTACATAGCTTTAATGATTTCAGGAAGATTTGAAGGGATACTGAAGCAGAAAAAATATATATAAGTCACAGGGAAGAGGGTGAGAAAGAGTATATAGCAGGTATATATGGGATATTAATATCAATAGTTTGATGCATATTATCCATGTAATAAACAATGTAATTAACAGAAGGAAGTGACATTAAGGTTGGGTGGAGACAGATGAAAAATGGGCCTTTAATGAACCATAAGATTTCTAAATATTCCTGATGAAAAAAATTGGAGCTACAGAAAAGATTGAGAGCACAAACACTATAGTCAAGAGGAGTACAAAAAAAGTAAACACGCATGAGCAATTGTAAGGAAATAAATAAGGATGAAATAATTATATTCTAATTTGGGGAAATGATACCTGTGTCCCTCAGAATCCTATCATCAGGGTTCACAAGAGTAGTCTAATTAGGCAGCGGGCTTAAGGGACTTAATGTGTGTCAATCTTTTTTTGTTGTTGTTTTGTTTTCTGTTTCTGAGGCAATTGGGGTTAAGTGACTTGCCCAGGGTCACACATCTAGGAAGTGTCTGAGACTAGATTTGAACTCAGGTCCTCCTGACTTCAGGGCTGGTGCTCTAACCACTGTGCCTCCTAGCTGCCCTATGTGTATCACTCTTAAAAGAGGAATAGAAAAGAAAGTTGAAGAGAATATTCTAGTTGGGAGATGGAAGAGAAAGGATGAGAAACACTATTGCACATAATTGGGATATAGAAGTTGAAATTAATACAAACAATGAAGAAATGGTAGTGGGGGACAAATGGTACTTGGATTTAATTTCTGGATTGGCCAAATGATGAAAAAATATATATACTATTGGGTGCAGAAATACATTTCATCCAATAAATAAAAAAAGAAAGAAAGGGACAGATGTGGATAAAAGGAAAGATAGATTAAGGGAGAGGAGTCCAAAGCAAAACAAACTCTTTAAGAAGATATAAAAATATTTATATTAGTTCCCTTTGTGGGGGTCAAAATTATGGTATATAAATGTGATGGAATGCTATTGTACTGTAAGAAATGGGTTCAGATATATGTATGAACTGGAAGATATGTATGAACTGATGCAGAGTAAAATAAGAAAAATTAGCAAAAGGTTTATACCATGACAACAGTATTGTAAAGTGAAATAACCTTGACAGACCTAGCAAATCTGATTAATGGAATGATCAATCATAATTTTAGAAGATTAATGATGAAACATGCTACTATCCCCTAATTAGATAGATGGTAAACTCAGAAGAATGCAAAGGAGAAAAATTGAACTACATTTGGATAGTATGAGAATTCAATTTTTTGACTACACATATTTATTATTGAGATTCCCTATTCCATCCATTATTTCTCATTTGCTGGAAGAGAGAGAAAGGATTCAAAAAATACTCCTTTGAAGCTGCATAAATTCAGGATAAAGGAGACCAGGCTTGATAAGAGTTTACATGTTAAAAGACCTGAGAAATTCAATTCAGTGCAAGCTCAAAAGAGCCAAAAGTATATTATACTTGGACCCAAAATAAGAATTTTTTAAAATAGCAGTTATTATTAGTTTATACTCTCAAATTAACTAAGGATGGGCAAAACATGTAACTGTCAGAGAAGATGTAAAAGGAAATCTTACTTATGATTAAATTTTTAACTACCTCTGAATAATCATGAGTAAATATGATTGTTTACTTGAGAATAGCCAAATGGCCCACAGGTTAGAATGGTGGAAGAAATAGCCATTCAATAAATAACTAAGAAAAATCTCACTCCATGGTGCTAGACATTTGTAATCTGTGGCACAATGGGAAATTTGTTGTTTATACCTGAAAATGCTTAAAAGAAACTTCTATGTACGGAAGGAAGAGATAACAGTCACAATTTTATCTTGTTCAAGTTTTTTAAAATTTCTAGTTTAGTAATTCATAGCAATTCAGTGATAATATTATTGAAGATCAAATGAGATAATAGATAATGAACGCTGCATACCTTAAAATGCTACTTAAGTATAAGTGATAGTGATAATGATGATGATGACAATGATGATGATGACATTGACAATTTAAATTTATGGAGAACTTTTAAGATATGTAATCTTTTATAAATCCTAAAGCACTTGGCATAGAGGGTTTATAATAATATAACTTATTTCAAAAATTTGTTTAAGATTAAATAGTTAACAAAGTAAATAGTAATGACTAAGCAGGGACTGCACAAATTGGAAGAGTTAAAAAAAATCACTCAATCCTCCCACCTCATTTTGCCTGTTAGGACATAGCATATGAGTCATCACTTGGGAATAATACAATAATATCACACTAAAAATAGATAGGGACAATTCACCAATAAATTTCATTCTTAATACTTTTGTTATCTTTGTTATCTTATTAAATCTGATAATTTGGTAAAATAATGAAAACTGTGAGGTACTTGCTGCTGACTAATATGTGATTATTACCTGTAGGTTGTAGCCCTTAACAGAAAGGGCTTTTTTGAGAAAAAAAATAACATAATTTTAGAAATCTGGCATCTGAAATGAAAATTTTCATGAAAAATGTAGAGAACATCTCAACTTTTATTGTTAGAAAATTTGTTTTCTGGGTAAAGGAATAGATAACATATTCTTCACTGTAGCTCTAAAGAGCAATCAAAGAAAAACACAAGGGTTCACATGTTCTGCTATTTATTTTTATCCTTTGGTGAATTTTAATGAATAAGTTTCAAATAGTTAACTGATTTTTAAAAATGCTCATCCTTATGGGACAAAAGACTTTTCCAGAGTTCAAAATAAAATGCACTTAAAAAGATAAATTCCAGATTGTACTGAAGGCATTGAGATTATATTTTTTTTACTACATACAAATAAATGGTTCATGACAAAAAAAGAATATCCCTTGTATATGACCTTACAATGAGTATTATTTAACTCAGTAGAGTTAAAGGGGTGGTCTGACCACAGACCACATGCAAAGTGAGTATCCGCAAAATCCTTGGAAAAACCACAGGCGAGTGCCACAAAACAAAGGTAAAAAAATTTAGAAAAAAGAAATAGAAAGTATTCTGAATGTTCTATGGAAAACAAGACAATAATTGTAATATATAAAGTATATATATTATGATAGCACAAATATATATATAGTTAATAAGGAACATGGATATTATGTTCATACAAAGTCAATCTTAATATCAAATAAGCATTGGGCATAATTAGATATTATGATATGAAATGTTTTCTGGACATGATAATATCAAAAAATTCACTCAAATATCATTGTGTACTGCAATGAAATATAAATAATAAAAAGACAAAGTTGCTTGTTATGTTATCCTAATGTTTCTTCCATAATTAATTATTTATATAGTTGTATTTTCTTGTCACAAATATTTCCCCTTGATAAATTGAATGCCTTAAGTTACATTTTTTAAAACTCTATTAAATATGTTACTTACGTGTATTGTTTCAACAAGCATTATTGAATTTGTACTACATGTGCAACATGAACATAGAGGGATGACAGGATTTATATATTGTCAAGACAAAATGCAATGATTAAGCTCCCTATTTCAGGGATGGAAACAATGTATACTTACAGAGCAGCTCTTGGTGAACCAGGACTGATTGTCTAATTAGTCAAGTGGATAAGAACTTCTTCTCTGTAATGTGAAATCACACAAAAATCAATATGAAGTCTTTTAAAAACTGACATTACCTATATCCATTTTCTTCTTCAAAAATGGAATTAATGATAACAGTGGAAAAGCAGATTACTGCCTTTAAAAATCAATTTCCCTAACAAAAAAAAAAAAAACCTTAACAAAAGAGGAAAACAAATTTTAATGCTATTCATGATCTAAATTATTAGCATCTTGCTCTGAAAACATTTTAAATTAATAAAAAATGAAGACTAGGCAGAACACAGAAATTGAAGAATAATAGTTTGTTTAAAATATTCCAAAAAATGGACATTTATTGGTCCTTTTTGTCTCATTCAATTACCACAGATGGACTATATTTTTTCCCCATCTACTGTAGTAGATTAGTTGAATGTGGAAAAGTCATGTATATGTCAGGATGGTATAGTAAATTATATCTTTTTGCATCATATTTGTTAAAAAAAAAAAAAAGGAGGGCTCATGTGGGCTCCAGTTTTATGATGGATGTCTGTTTTCTTGAGTTTCAGATTTCAGAATCTATCCTACATATTTCAACCTCAGGGAAGGAAATGGGAAAGAAAACATGGAAGCATGTGATTAGGGAAAATTCCACTACTGCCTTTAGGAGAAAAGTACAGGAAGGAAATAAAGGAAACTGAGTCCATGAGAAGTTGTTGGCGTATCTATGGGAAAGTACCATCTGTCTCAGAAGCCACTATATGCTCTTATCTTTAAAATGGAGAAACCCCATCACCTAGCAATGTATTATGCTAGTATCTCCTTAGCTCAATTCAATTCAATTAGACAAAATAAAAAATGGTCACTCAATAAGCATTTTTCACTAATTATTCGCTTGTGCCACATTATCATAATAAGTGTTCAAGTTACAAAGGCAAAAACAATACTGCACAAGTCTTCTTTAAGGCTTATTCCAAGTCTGTCATTTGAGTCTGTTTCCGTTCACAATGGATTTTTTTTTAATATATTTGTTATTCTCAATTAGCACCTACCATAAAGTAGGTTGGCCAAATTTAGGTTTTGAGCAAAGGTCAGGCACAAAAATAGATACCAATAAATGCAGCCACATAATTAAGATGTTCTCCTCTTTAATGGTGATCTGTGGCAGAATGGTTCAGTGGTCAGAGCTCTGGGTCTGAAATCAGGAAGCCCTGACTTCTATTCTAGCCTCAGACACTATTACTTGGATAGTCCTGGGCAATTTACTTAACTTTTCTTTCTCGTTTCCTCAATTATGAATGGGAATAGGCACTGGGTTAAATGCCTTATAAATATTACCTCAGTTGATCCTTACAATCATCCTGTAATATAGGTGCTATTATTATCCCCATTCTATAAATGTGGAAACTGAAGCTATTTACTGAAAATCTGTTTTTTGTTCCTCTCCTTTGGGACTTTTCATCTGACAGTAAACATGGAAAATCAAACTTCATAGTCAAAGGTCTTAAAAATATATAGAAATATAGAGAAAATTATTTTCTCTTTATATTCCTTTTCATAGAGCTCAGCTTTTGAACTGATTATTCTTAAGTTGCAATATCATATAACTGGTTCATAATGAACTTGAAGATGACTTCGAATCTTTTATTACCTCTGTGCCTAGCACCTCTAGGATGATCTTGTGTTTGTAAAACTTATGGCTAATGAATTATGCCAGTTTATTTGGAGATTTAGAATGGAAATACTTTAATAGATGGGATGATATGACATCTAGGAGAATCATCATCCTAATATCTTGATGAGTATGTCACGAGTAATTAAATAAAAAAACTTTTCAAAATAAAGATATGAGATTATGACTTATTAATGGGGCTGAAGCAAACAAAAATATTTGTCACTGGATTAGCTAATAACTAGCACTCATTGTTTGCAAAGCACCTTAATAATAAGTAGTATTTAGATAGTCTCTATAATGTGCCAGAAATTGTGCTAAATGCTTTACAATTATTTCATTTGATCCTCAGAACAACCCTGGGAAATAAGTGCTGTCATTATCCCCATTTTATAGATCAAAATATTGAAGCAAGTTAAACAAGATCATCACAGCTAGTAAATATCTGATGCTACATTTGAACTCAAGATTTCCTGCCTCTGGAGGCAGCTAGGTAGCGCAGTAGATAGAGCACCAGCCCTGAAGTCAGGAGGACCTGAGTTCAAATCTGATCTCAGACACTTAACATTCCCCTAGCTTTGTGACCCTGGGCAAGTCACTTAACCCCAATTGCCTCAGCAAAAAGCAATAAATAAATAAACAAATAAAAATAAAAAAAGATTTCCTGCCTCTAAATCTAGCACTCTAATCCCTTGTACCAAGTAGGAGCTATGGATTAGCATTTACAGATTGGTGATTCCTAACAAAAAGAGATATCTTCAATTCCATCAAGAATTATAATAAAATTCTCCAAACAATTCTCAAATTCAAATTAATATTAGTATGCCCTTATTTTGAGAAGACAGAACACTGATAATGGTACTTTCAAAGAAGAGAAAGAAGCAGGTTATTTGGAAATAAGAGACATAACAACTTAGATAATATAGTAAAATCTGAAAAATTAAGTACAAAAAGGTAAGATGCTAGAGGGAAACAGAGACAGACAAAGCCAGAGACATGGAGTTACAGACAGAAAGACAGAGATGGAGACAGAGAGAAGGAAGCAGGGAAAGAGCACTCCAGCAGATATCTGGATAGCTTTACCAAAGGATATTAAAGTACCAGTGAGGAAGAACTCTGGAGAAATTATAAAATAATATGTTTCAGGTGATTCAGGCAAATTCCAATGATCTTGTGATGAAGAGAGCCATCTACATCCAGAGAGAAGACTGTGGGAACTTAGTGTGGATCACAACATAGCATTTTCACTTTTGGTTGTTGTTTGCTCGCATTTTATTTTCTTTCTCATTTTTTCCCTTTTTGATCTGATTTTTCTTGTGCAGCAAGATAATGGTATAAATATGTATGCATTTATTGGATTTAACATATATTTTACCATGTTTAACATACATTGGGTTACTTGCCATTTGGGGGGTGGGGGAAAGGGGGAGAATATGGAAACACAAGGTTTTGCAAGGGTCAATGCTGAAAAACTATGCATGCATATGTTTTGAAAATAAACTTTGATGAAAAAAAGAATATGTTTCAGGGCTATCCCCTGGTGGCTTAAGTTTAAAAAGTTTCCAAAACTCTCTCTTTTTCTAGGTCCTTACTTTTCTCACAAATTTCCCAAGTTTGCAAAAATCCCATGTCTAATCATAGCAAGAAGATATCTCTGGGTTCTTAAAATATCTATGAGCAGAATACAATCTTTGAGAGGTTCTGCCAGCCTGCTATACTAGTTTGGAATAGAATACTTTCAGGGGTGGGTAGGAATACTTTGATAGGGGAAAAAGTCAGCTAGCAAAATTTACATAGGCAGTACTAGATACAACATCATCCTCTCCTGCTTCTATACTATTTAAGAATAGTAGAGCAGAAATGGGCTTCAGTTCAAACCCTAGCTTTGACATTTATTATTTCTGTGACCTTGACCAGATTCTCTGGGTCTTAGTTTTCTCATTTATAAAATGAGGAGGTAGGATATGATGAACTTTAAAAGAAATTCAAAATCTAAATTTCTGATCCCATGAGAAGAATCCTTTTCATTATTAAGATCTCTTTTCTCAGATGCTGAGGTAGCAGTGTAAATAGTGACTTTCCAGTTTATACCATATTTAATTTTCATATCTCTGTTATGGCATGGGAATAGTACTACAGAAAAAGATGGGACTAGCAGAGCTCAACAGACTAAGGATACATTAAGGAACTCTGTGCTAGAGATCATCCAATTTTGAAGGTATTCAAGAATCAATTCTCAAGTTATTTGAAAGAAGAGAAGATATCACATTTGTGGAAAAACAAAAAACACAACAAAAATCTTGGATATTATTATAAAAAGAACTAACTAACTG
Source organism: Myrmecobius fasciatus (assembly GCA_023553655.1). Classification (NCBI taxonomy): domain Eukaryota; kingdom Metazoa; phylum Chordata; class Mammalia; order Dasyuromorphia; family Myrmecobiidae; genus Myrmecobius; species Myrmecobius fasciatus. Next base: position 257,366 of record JAJPUD010003198.1, read on the forward strand.
ACTAATACAATTGCTTTCCTATATACAATATTTTTACAAAATATTTACATAGATTGAAAGAATCCTTGATGGAGATAAGAGAAGGGAACAGGCTCACGTAACACAAATGTAGAATAGATCAAATATTTACAGTTATATAACTGACTGAAATATAGAGAATAATTCTACTATTTTTTATTACTCTAATACTCTACTCTTCTACTAAATTCTACTATTAAGCACAATGGGACATTTATTAGTTTCCTGACTTTGAAAAAAACATTTGACTTAGTAGAATAAAATACTACCTTAAAGGATCTCTTCCAACACAATATGTCTTATATGTGTGCCAAATCAGACACAATTCTTTTTTTTTATTAAATCTTTTTATTTGCATGTATTGAGGGGCAGCTAGGTGGTGCAGTGAATAGAGTATCAGCCTTGAAGTCAGGAGGACCTGAGTTCAAATTTGACCTCAGACACTTAACACTTCCTAGCTAAGTGATCCTGGGCAAGTCACTTAACCCCAATCGCCTCAGCAAAAAAAAAAAAAAAAAAAAAAAAAAACCACGTATGGATAATTTTTTCAACATTGACCCTTGCAAAGCTTTCTGTTGCAAATTTTCCCTCCTAGCCCCCACCCCTTCCCTAGATGGCAGGAATTCTACTACATGTTAATTATGTTAAAATACTTGACAAATCAAATATGCACAATTCTTTTTTTATTAAAAGCTTTTTGTTTACAAAACATATGAGAGATTTTTCTACATTGACCTTTGCAAAACTTTTTTTTTTGTTCCATGTTTTTCCTCTCCTTCCCCCCATCCCTCACCCCTAGATGACAGGTAATCTAATACATACTAAATATGTTAAATTATATGACAAATCCAATACATGTATACATATCTATACAGTTGTCTTACTGCACAAGAAACATCAGATCTAGAAAGAGAGAAAAAAAAAAACCTAAGAAGGAAAACAAAATGCATGGAAATATTCATAGAAAGCGTTAAAATACTGTGTTGTGGTTCACACTCAGTTCCCTCAGGCCTCTCTCTGGATGTATATGACTATCTTCATTACTGAAAAATAGGAACTGGTTTGAAACACATCATTGTTGAAGAGAACCATGTCCATCAGAATTGATCATCAGATAGTCTTGTTGCTGTGTATAATGTTCTCCTAGTTCTGCTGGTTTCACTCAGCATCAGTTCATGCAAGTCTCTCCAGGCCTCTCTGAAATCCTCCTGTTGGTCATTTCTTATAGAACAATAATATTCCATAACATTCATATACCATAATTTATTCAGCCATTCTCCAGTTGATGGGCATCCTTTCAATTTCCAGTTTCTTGCCCCTACAAAAAGGGCGGCCAACAAACATTTTTGCACATGTGGGTCCCTTTCCCTCCCTTAAAATCTCTTTGGGATATAGGCCCAGTAGAAACACTGTGGGTCAAAGGGTATGCACAGTTTGATAACTTTTTGAGCATAATTCCAAATTGCTCTCCAGAATGGTTGGATCCATTCACAGTTCCACCAACAATGCATCAGTGTCCCAGCTTTCCCACATCCCCTCCAACATTTGTCATTATCTTTTCCTGTCATCTTAGCCAATCTGACAGGTGTGTAGTGGTATCTCTGAGATACCACTTAATTTGAATATGTACATTCTTGAAAAATGTTTCAACAGATAATTTTGTTCAATGTCCCTCTCATTATGATGATGAAGTTGAGGCATAAAACAAAGAGAGATGACATACTCAAGGAAAGGCAAACAGCAGAGAACTCTTAGATGATAGAATGTATAAAAAGACACTACATTGTAACAAGAAAATATAAAAGGAAGGGCCAAGTTGTAAAGATCTTTAAATGTCAAACAAAAGAGTTTCTATTTGATCCTATAACAGAGCTACTAGAACTCATTGGGCATGGTAGTAATAAGGTCAGATTTTAGATAAGTCACATTTGTGGCAAAGTAAATAGATTGTAAGTTTGATAGAGGAAGCAGAGAGACTTAGTGGAAAGCTTTTGAAATAATCTAAATAAGAATCGATAAGGACCTAATCCAATACTATGGTTGTTTCAGTAAAAAAGAAGGGGACATTAATAGGAGATGTGAAGGTAAAAAAGAGCATTTCTTAAACTACTAACTATTCACCCCAAAACCAAGCAAATGAAAAATGCCTGTTGTCCAGACTATGCCATATAGTTGGATAAATTAAAGAGGTGGCCTATCAACATATGCACATCTTGAATAGACACTGTAAATGGACAATGAACTAGGCCCAGGATTGAACAGGAGAGCAATTCATTTTGCTTTTAGAAAATTGAACAATACTTTTAATGATCCCATGCTTCTCTCTGAGACAGAAGCTTGGTTTTATAATAGAATTCTTCGGAGTCCAAATACTACAGTATCCATAAAATTAAAATTGAGCATCACTAAAAGGGCAATAGCTCTTGCATGGTGAGTTGGAGAATGTTGCAATACATTTATAATTAATAATTGCCTGAGAGAATCAATGGATTATTACAAGAAATTTACGATTGAAAAAGAAGGAAGAATATATAGTAGGATAGAGGGATAAGAGAGAGACTAACTAGTGGTATTCATAAAATTTTAAGAGATCTAATGGAAGCCTCTGAATTATTGATCTTATCTTCCACGGATAACTTATATGAGGACACAGATGAGTGAAGATTGAGAGACAAGGATTGGGTTGTCATCTGAAAAGAGTTCCTATATCAATGAACCACCATCACACTGGAACATTCAGGAAAAAATGCAGAATTAACCTTCCAGAAGTGTTACATGGTAGCATATTTATGACTCTAATGTCATAATGAAATGATAACAGTATATGGGCATGAAAATGCCACTGATTTTAATAAATAAAACTAAGAGAATATTCATCAAATGGGGAAGAGGCAGACAAATTATGGTGTATGAATGGAATAGAATACTATTGTGCTATAAGAAATGGAAAACATTATCATTTCAAAGAAATTTGGAAAAGACATATGATGTGATAAACAATACATTGGAAAAAAGCAGGGGCAGCTAGGTGGCACAGTGGATAGAGCACCAGCCCTGAAGACAGGAGGACCTGAGTTCAAATCTGGTCTCAGACACTTAACATTCCCTAGCTGTGTGACCCTGGGCAAGTCACTTAACCCCAATTGCCTCAGCAAAAAAAAGAAAAGAAAAAAAAGAAAAAGAAAAAAAGCAGGAAAACTATTTATACAACAAACTTATTAAGCACTTTGTCTAATGCCATATGTATAGTATTTGGCAGAGTTGGGATTCAAACCATGACTTGTGATTTTTGACATTATGTTTCTTACACTCTATTTAACCAAACAATTGGGGTTTTTTTGGAAATATAAGGTTAGTATTAGTATTCTATCCTAAGTTATATAGCTATGTGAGTTGTGGTTGTTGATTTCATTCTTTGTTCTCAAAAAGTATCAATGACATTATAAGGATGACATCTTAACATGCTCATGAACTGGACTTGAGTGAGGCAGAGAGCTGCATGAAATTATCAGTCTCACTCTCACCTCCAGAGTCACTGAGGGCTAGTATCAAGGCAAAGGTTGTAACAACTGGCAGTACTTCAAGATGTAATAAGTGACTTTGGCCTTTCCAAATTAAAGTCTTTCCCAGGTTTGTGTGAGGGAAAAACCTCAGAGTTTCATATCAGAACAGGAAACAATTGCTATTTTACACTCATTCTAAACTTTTGAAACCTAAACAATGAGCTACTGAGATTTGGGCTGGGGCTTTTATTTGCCATTAGATGAAAGAGAGAAGGAAGAAAGAGGAGGAATCTAGAAATTACTCAAATCTACTTGAAAGTTTAAGAAAGAAACAATTCTCAGAGTGATAAATAGATGTTTTAACTTTTTAAAAATTCCAAATTGAATAAATTTGTCAGTAATAAAATAAAATAAATGCTCTAAAAATGATCACAGAGCATGTCCTTATATAACTTGAAAAATCATTAATTAGAATGATGAGTACTATATTCCTTCAGCATCTAATAAAATTCTTTATAAATAAAAGTTTGTAAAATTGTATCAAATTAACATAAAATTATAAAAATTATATAAATATCTTTTATATTTCACCAGTATAATCATATCTGATAACACAGTCTTAATACATCTATATCTACTCATGCTTTTTCAAATTTGTTAATTCTCAAAACTCTTTTTTTGAATTTTGTATCTCACAGAATGCACTTGTATTTTTATCCTTTTAAAAAGGCTTCAGCTTATATTAGCTAGAGTTGTAATCACCACAAAACAGCTGTTTGGAATGGCACAGCACCTACACTATCTCCTTTGGGTAACTATGCTAAAAAAGATGAGAAGAGAGGAATTCTTAGGGAAGATCATAATCACATTCTTATGTTTTACTGCCACAGGCAGACAATGTGGTATAGTGGGAAAAAAAATCTTGTCCTTGGATTAAGAACATATCAAGGAATGAATCTAGCTTCTGATTCTTACTAGTTGTATAACCATAGTCAAAGCCTTTAGCTACTCTGAATTTAATTCTTTCATCTAAAAAATTATGAAAAACATATATATAATTTTCTTAAGTGTATGGGTCAGACTAAATGATCAGGTTACTTCCTTTCAACTCTCAAATTTGGTGATTCTGTTGTAAAGACCATGTTGAAAACACAGGAATAAACCATTTCACAAACCTTAAAAGTTCTATGTAAATGTCAGCTTTAATTTCATTACTGCCACTACCAAACACATGTTCAGAATTATATTTATTTATCTTTTCTTTAAATTTCCATTTAATTCCAATCCTAAATTTAATTTAGGATTCAGTATCAAAATGAATGAATTTAGTGTCCAAAAAGGACCAGTTTTATAAGAATCAATTCTCAAGTTATTTGAAAGATGAGAAAATATCATATTTATGGAAAAACAAAGGTTCTCAAAGTTTTCACACTGTGTAAAGTCCTACAAATCATATTGGAGAATAACATAAAAATTTTGTTTTAAAAATTAAATAATTATATTTCCTACATTGTCCAATAATCCATGTGACCAAGATTTTTGATCATGGAGATACATTTTTGGGGTCATGGAGATACAAAACTTTTTAAAAATAATTAAATGTTTAGATTATACTGTTGGAAAAATTGTACTTTTTGTTAATGGCTTAAAATTGTTTTGCTGGAGTTTTCTATATTTGGAATGTGTTAACCAAATATCTCCAGAGGGAACATCTTGAAATTGGTCCATAAGTGTTATGGAGAATGTCCTCCTGAATAAAGCCCAAATAGAAGAAGAAATTTTTTTTTTCAATAGAAAAGCCTTAAAGATGTCTCAGAGTTGGCATTCTGATTATTGTATCAAACCCTGAAATAATAGTGGGGTTAGAAAAAAACTCCTGATGAATGACATACATATGTTACTCATTAATGGTTTGTGGATGTAGACTGGTATATTAATAATAATGATGATCATAATGATGATATTTAACATTTATATAGTATTTTAAGATCTGAAAAGCATTTCTACATAAAATGTTTCTTTTTCAGTTAGAACAACCCTGAAAGGTAAATATGAAAGGTATCTTCTAAGTAAGGAAACTGAGGCAAATAGAGGTTAAGTGATTTGCTTAGTGTCATTCAGCTATTTAGCATATGAAGCCCAAATTACTCAAGTCTTCCGGAGTCTAATCAGTCAGTCAATAAAATTTGTTAAACACCTACTATGAGCTAAGCACTCAGGAAACAAAAGTAAAGGAGTCCCTACTTTTAAGGAGCTCACAACCATATACAGGTTAAATTCAAAATAACTGACCAAAGACATTAGAATTAAGAGGTAACAGGAAAGATTCCTTTAAAAGATGGAATTTTAGTGGAGATTTCAAGGAAGTCAGAAAGCAGAGATGGAGTGAAAGAACTTTCCAGGGATGCAGTGTTAGAAAGTAAAAATGGCTAGAGTCAGAAAGTAGTCTTATTCAAGGAACAACAAGGAAGTTAGTGTCCCTCTAATGTAGAGTACATATAATTTACGGTGCAAGATTGTGAAGATGCCAAAGATAGGATTTTATATTAGATTCTAGACATAACAAGGAGCAACCGAAGTTACTGAATGGGAGGGGAGGATTGGAGTTGGGGGTAAGTAAGGAGAGGAGTTCATACTATGCTTTAGGAAGATCATTTGGACAACTGAGTGGAGGATGGACTAAAGTAAAGAAAGGGTAGGGGAGAGTTTCAGTTTTGAACTCAGGTAATAGAATTCAGTTTTGGACATGTTGAGTTTAAAATGTCTAAAGGATATCCATTTTGAGATGTCAAACAGGAAACTGGAGATGCGAGATGAGGCCATCAAAGAGGTGAAAACTGGGCAAGTAGATTTATGAATCATAAGCATATAGATGATAATTGAATCCATGGGAACTGATGAGATTACTGAGTGAAACAGAGAAAAGGGAAAGAGACCTGTGGGTGACTAAATAGTTAACAGGCATGAGCTAGATAAAGATCCAACAAAGGAAATTGAGAAAGAGCATTCAGATGGATGAAAGGAGAACCAGGAGACAGTAGTGTCATGAAAATAAAAGACAATGCAGAAGAGAAAAGGGTAACAAGGAGAAGAGAGTAGTGAAGAGTATCAAAGTGCAAAGAAATAAAGAAGTATGAGGATTGAGAAAAAGCTGTTAGATTTAGCTATTAAATAGTCATCAATTAAATTTAGAGAGAAGTTTTGATTAAATGATGAAGTTAGAAGCCAGATTATAGAAAGTTAAAAAGTGAGGGGAAGGAAAAGGAGTTGGAGGAACATATCATAGAATGAATTTTCAAGAAAGTCAGAGATAAAATGGAAAATAGATATAGGAAGAGGTGGTTGGGATAGATGGATTAAGTGAAGGTTTTTGAAGATGAGAAAGGCAAGCATTTTTGTTGGCAATAAAGAGGAAAGCCAACGGAAGGAGAAACTGAAGACAGGTGAGACAGTAGTCTGATAGAGGGCGAAATTTGCTTAAGAAAAGAGAATGTAATGGAGTTATTAGGGAATCCTACGCTAGTAGGTACTGGAGAGAAAACCAGATGCTGTTTGGCAATTTGATTGTACACAACCATTTTTGTATTACAGTTCAAAGGTAGAAAGGAGCACTTTCATTCAAGAGGGAGATGGTATTGCTATAGGTGAAACAAATCCTGAGTAACAGTATCATTCTTGGTCCCAAAGTAGCAATGGCCCTGGCAAGTGTCAATAGTAATTCCAGGGAACCAAAGACCCTTTCTGGCTAAGAACCACAATGCAGGCTAAGAGAGCAGTGTCCATACCTCTTCACAAATGATACTACTATGGGATTACCAAAAATTCCCCAAATGCCAGTTAGCTTTGAAAACATCAGTGTAAAAAAGCCTAAAGCTTAAAACAATGACCCTCCCTACCTCACAAAAGAATAGAGTTCAACATTAACAGAAAATTAAAAATCAAAAAACAGGATGGAAAAATGAACAAACAACAACAACAAAAAGAACCTGATTATAAAAAACTACTAAGGTGAAGAAAAAAATCAAGACACAAACCAAAAAAGATAATAAAATCAAAAGTCAAAATAGCAACAAACAAAGCCTCAAAGAAATATGGGAATTTGACATAAGGTCACAAAAGGTAATAATTAACAGTCTGGTAAAGAGGCCAAAAAAAAAAAAAAAAAA
>JAJPUD010003199.1:5721-50230 GCA_023553655.1 Myrmecobius fasciatus
TTGCTGAGGCAATTGGGGTTAAGTGACTTGCCCAGGGTCACACAGCTAGGAATGTTAAGTGTCTGAGATCAGATTTGAACTCAGGTCCTTCTGACTTCAGGGGTGGTGCTCTATCCACTGCGCCACCTAGCTGCCCCTTGCTGGTCATTTCTTACAGAACAATAATATTCCATAACATTCATATACCATAATTTATTCAGCCATTCTCCAATTGATGGGCATCCTTTCAGTTTCCAGTTTCTAGCCACTACAAAAAGGGCTGCCACAAACATTCTTGCACATGTGGGGCCCTTTCCTTCCTTTAAGATTTCTTTGGGATACAATCCCACTAGAGGCACTGCTGGATCAAAGGGTATACACAGTTTGATAGCTCTTTGAGCATAGTTCCAAATTGCTCTCCAGAATGGTTGAATCGGAACTCAAATTAAAAAAAAGGAATATTATAAATAAATAACAAATTTAAAATTTCCTTTCATTCTTGAAAAAAAAATCTCAAAATTATGTTAAATGAAAATCAGTTCCAAGAAAATGGAGATGCTTCTCCTGGAGAAGAGAAAAATTTAGGGGCAATATGATGGAAAAGTAATGGTAAGGCAGAAAGAACATTGGGTTTGAATTATACTAATTAATTTGTATGAACTTGCATAAGTCACTTAATTTCTCTGAACCTCAGTTTCTTCATCTGTAAAATGCAGGGTTTGGACTACATTTCAAAAGTTCCTTCAAGCTCTAAACATATAGTCTAATAATTCCGGTGCCAAATGTAGCATAGAGAGTATGTTCTTGGATGCAAGTCTTCAGGCATCTGAAGGCCTGGCACCTACAGAGAGATTAGACTTGTTTTAGTTGACCTTTGATGACAGAACTATAAGCCAAGCTTGTAAAGTGGAAAGAAGCCTAGATAGGCAAACCTCTGGTTTGTTCAAATGGAAGCACAGGTTCTCTCCTTACTCCATCAGCCCAGCTAGTTTTGGCAGGTTGGATCTCAGAGCTTGGCTCTCCCTTCCAGTATTTTAGGGGTAACCCTGAGGGATGAGGGCAATATTCAGTACCCTTTTTCATGAACTCCCATGTGTTGTGTTTCCTCCAATTTTAATCACCAATTAACATGTCCCAAATTTCTATTTGATCAATTGATGTTTTCAAAATATCAATGAACCTCAATTAGCACTGACAAAGGGAAATGTCCAGAAAAGGACAGAAATCCAAAGATCTCCCCCCAAATCTGGGATATGTTCTTTTTGCTATACCCCAATCTGGTGTCTGGGTAGAGAAATTTTAATTACGGTGATAACTACCAAATAGCTTCCCCAATAAACTAATTTCTGAGAGTGGTATAGTCAGTGTCTTTAGCCATCAGGTCAACATCACTGACAGTGATGTTGATCTTTAGCTCTGGCTCTTTATTGTACTCAGTTGGCTTATGCTGTGAATGACAGGGGAAGAATCTCTTGCGGCTTCTCTGCCCTTTTGAAGTTCATTGTGATCTTGTCTTCTCTGTCTGTCACTAATACTCATTCATCGGTCACATAATACTGCTAGCAAGAGTGGGGAGCTGCTAGCTTTCTTCCCACCATGAGGCCATTAGCATTTCTTCTTCCTCTTCCCCAAACTTGTAGGAATGAGAGAGAGAAACCTTTCATCTATTCAAGCTTTTTATATGTACATTGAGTAGCCAATTAAAAGGCTTTCCATCAGCAGTAAGCTGAAAGTAAATGTTCACACTGAAATTTAACATTAATTATTTGATTTGAATATTAGGATAGGAAAGACCCCATGTCTTTCCACAAGCAAGTTCACCAACCTCCACATGAGGGGATTCCAGGCAAAGCATGTTCCATATACCAGTAGTATCAAACTCAAATATAATTGGGCCACTAAACCATATATAAGGGTCCCTGTTGGATGTATATTGACTTAGAAAAACCACATATTAACCCTATGCCATACTGTATTTTTATTTATTTTGTTAGATGGTGTAGTGGATACAATACTGGCCTAGAATCAGGAGGACCAGTTCAAATATGGCTTCAGACACTCAATAGTGGTGTGATTTTGAGCAAGTTACTTTAATCTCTGCCTCGGTTTCCTCATCTGTAAAATGTAAAATGTAAAAAAAAAAATCTGTGACAATAATATCACCTTCCTATCAGGATTGTTGTGAGGATCAAATGAGACAATATTTTTATAGTACTTAACACAAAGCCTGCCATATTTTGTTGTTGAGTTATTTTATTTATAACTGACTCCGCATGACCCAGTTGGAGTTTTCTTGGCAAAGATACATAAATTGTTTGCCATTTCCTATTGCAGTTCATTTTATAGATGAGGAAACTGAGGTAAAAAGGGTCAGGTGACTTGCTTAGAGTCACACAGTAAGAGATGTCTGAGATCAGATTTGTACTGAAGTTTTCCTGACTCTAAGCCTGGTGCAACACCTATGTAAATGCTATTATTTTCCAATTATATTCAATCTGGTTCCACTTGTGTTCTGGAGTTGCTGTGGAGATTCTGTTGTATTCTCTGAGTCTTACTGACAAGTTTCCCTCATTACATAGGTTTAAATAGTAATAAATACAAGACAGCATAAAACATAATTGGAAACAGCCTTACTAATATTGGATTAAGAAGTCAAAAATTTCAGTTACAAGAATATGAAATATAAAATTCTGTAGGCATCACAGAAAATGATCACCTGGAACAGAAAGGCTTTATGCTCCCGGCTCAGCAACAACTAAGATGAAACTCCTAAATCCATTTCCTCCCAAGAAAAGTTCTTTATTATTCAAGTAGCAGATAATTCCCCCAAATCCTTTTTAAGGAGACCTACCTGATTCACTTGCTGCTAAAATAACTTATTGTGTATGAAGCCCTGGGTACAATAAGGGCAACCAGGGCAATCACTCCTATTCAGCAACAACTTCCCCAATCCCTCACTCTCCCTCTGTCTAAAATTGGTATGGCTCCTAATAAATCCTCCATACCAAGGAAAACTTATTGTTAAAGCTATCCTAAAGCAGAATGCGGGCAGCTGAACGGCATGGTGATAGCGTTCAGAGCATGGAGTCAAGACCTCGTCTTCCTGAGTTCAAATCTGGTCTTAGACACTTAGGAGTTGTATGACTCTGGGCAAGTCACTTAACCCTGTTTGCCTTAATTCCAAAGAAGCTTTTGCCAGTGCCTCTTAATTCTAATGCTTTCCCTCTGCTGATCCGTTGTACATGGTTATTTTCATGTTGTCTTTCCCATTAGATTATGAGTTAATACTTGAGAAACAGGACTGTCTTTTGCCTTTCTTTATATTCTCAGTGCTTAGTACACTATCTGGCACACAGAAGGTACTTAATAAATGTTTATTGATTGATGATTTATATGAAAGAATCAATACAGAATTGAAGAAAATTTTTTTTGAGAGGGAGAAAGAATTCATGTATTGTAATGATCAAAGAATTCCATCTCTATTAACCAAACTACTGATGGCGAATCTCTATGTTCTTAGTTGGGTTGGAGCACAGCCAGCCACCTCGTTCTGTTACTTGGATAAGACTTGAAGTCTTTTCAATATGGAAGAATCTGTTGCAGATTATGCTCTTCTGGTATTGTTTTTGGGAACTCAGTCACTTCCATGCCATAAAAACAGGCTTTGCAGGAGGAATTTAAGTTGTGAGTGACCCAAAGTACAAGGGTGCGATATATGATAGATGCACATAAGTTGCAGAATATTTCCAAATGTGATCTATACTGAAGAAGTGGTATAGAGGTTATCAGGGAGGAAATTTGATCACAAGAGGAGGTGGAAGAAGCAAGGGATGACAGATGGGCAAAATCTCATTCCCTGAAATCATGGTTTAATTGCATAAAGCTAAATCTACCAGAAGAAAAGGGGTTTTCTTTAAAAAACTTCTTGTAAAATGCTGAACCTAGAGGAGAAAATTTATTGCACATATAAGCAGACAAAATATTGACTAGAAAAAATATTGGTTAAATGAAGCTTGAAATTTTTTGACACATTTATTTGAAATGTGAAACTTTTTTTGGGTAACTATATTCATTAGTTCAAGCTGTTTGGTTTTACTTCAAATAGTGAAAAATAATAGTATTTCTGGTAATTACCTTCCTTACTTCTCCATTGGGGGCAAGAGTGAGGGTAAGGGAAGGGAGTCTTTCTATACTGATTACCTTAATTAAGTTGAATGTTTGTGCAGCTCTGACCTGCTGTAAGCTAAATTTTTGAGGTTTTTGCATGATGTGTGGGTGGCCCAGACTTACTTTTGCCCTTAATTCCAATATTTATAACAGAACACATACTGTATGTTTTAAAAGAAAGAGCTGGTATAGTTTTTTTCTGCTCTTCAACTGTTTGTGAAATTCCAAGTCTAAACATCAATCTAAAAATAGGAAAATGGATGTGAAAAAAGATTTAATTATTCTAATTAGTCAATAATGAGGGTTGCCATATTCTCATTAGTCAGTGAAAGTTATTATAAAGACATTAACTGAAGGAGAGAAAAGTTATATTGAATGTCAGATGGTGAACCAAACTGCCATTCAGTTTTCTGTTTGATCCCAATACTCTGTTTTGATGTACTTTTGACAAGATTGGTTTTCTCTTCTACTCTGCTTAGATCCAGAACATAGCAGTAACGCCAACAATCAAAATGTCCTCTCTGCCAGTCAACAAATATCAAGAGATACCATTATGTGTAAGGACAGGATCCTTGCTCTTAAGGAGATCACAGTTTGATTTGAAAGACAAGCTGGTTGCCAATCAATCAACAATAATTTATTTAGTGCTTACTATGTGCTAGACATGGGGCTGAGCACTGGGTATGCAGTGAAGGAAGAGAAAAAATTCCTGCTTGAAGGAATTCATATTCAATTGGGGAAGACAAATGTAGATATATATATATATATATATATCTGTAGATAATTAAATCAATACATTAAATAATTGTATAATTATAATAAAAATAATTATAAATAAATAAAATAATAAAATTACAAGGCAAATTTTTTTGGGAGGGGGAGAGGGAGTAGGAAACAAGAAAATTTTCATGCAGTAAGTAGTTTAAGCTAAGTCCTTTTTTTTTTGAAAGGCTTTAAATGATTTATTGATTAAAAAAAAGAGCCCTTCCAAGAAAGCCAGTAAAAAAAAAAAGAAGAGCCATAATGCTTTAATTCCCAGAACACTCCTCGATGTCTCTAGCTTCAAAATATCATCATAATGTTAAAAGAAGAAGAAGAAGAAGAAGAAAGAAGAAGAAGAAAGAAGAAGAAGAAGAAGAAAAAGAAGAAGAAGAAGAAGAAGAAGAACAACAACAACAACAACAACAACAACAACAACAACAACAACAACAACAAGAACTAGAAGAAGGACTTTCAGCACATTGGGTGGATCATCTCTGGGGGATTGCTGACCAGGATTCAAATACTACCTCATAAGCCAAATCTTGAATGGAATTAAGTGGATCTAGGGGGAAGAGTTCAAGAATTGCCTTCTAGATATAAAGGCGGTGCAAAGGGTCAGAGACATAAAAGAAAGGTAGGTTAGTCTAGGTTGTGAAAAGCTGTAAATATTTTTAAAGTATTTTAAAAATACTCTTTTAATTTAAAAAATCTTTAAATAAAAGAGCTTTAAAAAGAGCTCTCCCCTTGCCCCCCATTAATTGCAGAGGTGATGGGGAGTCATTGTAATTTCTTGAATAGGGGATTAATATCCAGGCTGCTGTGTGGAGGATAAATTGAAATAGAGAAAGACCTGAGGCAGAGGAGGAACAATTAGGGAGCTATTGAAGTAGTTCAGGAGAGCCTTGCACCAGATTGGTGACTGTGAGAGTAGAAAAAAGAGGAGGGAGGTAACAGGTATAACGTCAGCACCTAGCATTAGGCTTGGTGTATAGCAGGTATTTAATTATTCATCACTGGCTGATAGAAAAGTATTTACATTCCTATTTTCTCACTCCCTCCTGCCCTTCAGAAGTGAACCTTTGAAGCTTGTTTATCCAGGAATAGGTATGGCTAAAAGGATATTTCAGCAAATCAATCTGACCTTGATGCACAGTGCAGATTGGAGTGGAAAACCAGGAAGTGAATTAGTCAATAAGCATAAATTAAGCTCTTACTATGTTCCAGGCACTGCCCTAAGTGTTAAGTATTGAGAGTAAGGCAAGAGACAGCCCATGCTTTCTAGGAGTTTAGAGTGTAATGGAGGAGACAACATGAAATAACTATATACAGACAAGATAAATATAGGTTAAACTGGAGGTGATCAATAGAGAAAAGGTCCTAGCATTACTAGAAAGTTAGATTTTAAATGGGACTTGAATATAGACAAGTAAACCAAAAGGTGAAAATGAGGAGAGAGAGAATTCCAGTTATGCAAGATGCTAGTGGAAATGTCCAGTATTGGGAGATTGGTGTAAGGAACAGTGAGGAGTTCAGCATTTTAAAGCATTGCAGAATACATGGAGAAGAATAGTGAGTGAGTGTGTGTGTGTGTGTGTGTGTGTGTGTGTGTGTAGCATTTGGGGCTCAGTGATGTGACCAAAGTTTTCTTTCTTCCTTCCTTCCTTCCTTCCTTCCTTCCTTCCTTCCTTCCTTCCTTTCTTTCTTTCTTTCTTTCTTTCTTTCTTTCTTTCTTTCTTTCTTTCTTTCTTTCTTTCTTTCTTTCTTTCTTTCTTTCTCTCTCCCTCTGCCTTCTACCTTTTCTCTCTCTCCCTCCCTCCTCCCTCTCTCTTTTCCTTTCTCTTCTTTTCTTTTTGCAAGGGATGACAGGTTATAAAGGGCTTTGAATGTCAAACAGAAAATTTTCCATTTGATACTGGTGGTGATAGGGAGCCACTGAAATTTATTGATTAAGAGGATGATATCATAGACCTATGCTTTAGGAAGATTGATTTGAAAGCTGACTAGAGGATGAGGGAAGAAACTCAAGAAAAAGGACTAACCAGCAGGTATTGTAATGGTCCATGTATGAGGTGATGAAGACCTGTGCTAGAATAACGAAAGAGTCAGAGGAGAGAAGGGGGCAATATATACAAAATATATGTTACAAAGGAAGAAATGATAGGACTTAGTAACACATTGGATATGGGCAGGGACACGGGAGTTAAGGAAGAAATCTAGTTTTTGAGTCTAGTTATCTAGAAAGTTGGTTGTGCCTTTTTAAAGTGATCACAAAGTTTGGAAGAAGAGGTTGGGATGGAGTGGGGGAGGAAGATAATGAGTTCAGATTTGACATGCTGAGTTTAAGATGTTTATGGAACATTCATTCTGAGGTAATAGGCAGTTGGAGAGGTTAGTCTGGAGGTCAGCAGAGACATTAAGGCTAGATAAGTTGGTTTGAGAGCCATCACTATATGCAATAAACATTGGAGTTGATTCTATGATTGAATGGGATAGCATAGAGGGAGAAGAGGACCCAGGACTGAGTCTTAGGGAATATGCATAATTAGGAGGTGTAACCTTGATAAAGATCCACCAAGGAGGCTGAGAAGGAGCAATCAGAGAAAAGAGAACCAAGTTAGAGAAGTGTTATAAAATCCTTGTCAGAAAAGAATATCAAGGAGAAGAAAGTGATTGAGAGTGTCAAGGACTGCAGAGAGGTCAAAAAAGATGAGCTCTGAGAAAGGTCAGTAGATTTTACACTTAAGAGATCATTGATAACTTTGGAAAGAGCAGTTTGATAGAATGAAGAGATTAGAAGCCAAAGTGCAGAGAGATGAGAGAAGAGTGAGAGAAAAGAAAGTGGATTCATAGATAGTCTTCTCAAGGTATTTAGCCATGGAGAGGAAGAGGTGATAGCTAGGGGGAATGGATGGAAAAACTGAGGGTTTTTTGAGTCTGGAGAAGACACAGGCATGTTTGTAGGCAGTTGAGAAGTAGCCAGTGTGTAGGAAAAGACTGAAGATAAGTAAGAGAGGGGGGAATGATAGCAGTGGGAGAAGACAGGAGGAATCTGATTATTTGTGTATAAAGAGAAGTTTACCTTGGCAAGGAGAAGGACCATCTCTTTGTGTGAGATAAGGGTAAAGGTAGAAGTGGCAGAAGGCATCTGGGAAATGTGAAATGAAGAGGAGAAGAAAGAACTCTAAGTAAATGGCCTCAATTCTTTTTCAGTGAAATCTAAGGCAAAGTTCTCAGGTGAGAGTTGATTTTCTTCAGCTTTGTTCAGCATCAAGTGAGTAAGGACAAGGATAGTAGATAGTGGGAATAAAGCAGGGCTGATGCTTGACAAGAAAAGATCTTTAGTAAGGTAAAGAACCAAGGGATTCAAAAGAAGAGACTTGTAGAATTGAATTGATTCATCAAGGGTTCAAGATGGGGAAGGGAGGAGAATGTCACCAAGTACAGAGATAATGGCCTGGATAGGAACTAAGAGGTTGAAGGATTGGAAGTCATTGTATAGATAAAAAAACAAGTTTGGGATTTCAAGGCAGTGGAAAGGCCACAATGAATAGATTGTGATCAGAAAAGGAAATTCAAAGTTCATGGACATGAAAGTGGTACATGAGGGTGATGGTGAGTTCAGAGGTATGACCAAAGAGTAGGTAATGGGAAATGAGCAAATTGAAAGTTAGGTTATTTGTGGGAATATCAATATTTATCTTGAAGTCCATTAACATGAGAGGAAGTGTTAGGGAAGAAAGACTAAAAGATGGGCACTGTACTCATTGAGGGAAGAAATGGGGTGTGCTAAGGTTGGTAGACAACAATTACCAGATTATTGATTGAATGGTAGATATGGAACTTCAAAGAAAGAGGGAGTAGTGTATGATGATGGTAGAAAGTGTAATGGGGAGCAAAAAGTATTCCAATTCCTCTTCCTCAATCACTGAATCAGGAGGAGGAAGTCTATAACCAGTGCTGGAAAGATGGCCAGAGTGGCTGGATCATCTGGAGGGAACCAGATCTCAGTGAAAGCCAGAAGGAGAGGGAAAGGAAAAGATTTAATATGAAAGCAAATTTGTTATCTAAAGAGCAAGAATTGTAGAGAACAAAGTAGAAAGGGAAGAATAGGGCACTGGGGGAATTGAGTTAAGGAAGATGGGAATAATGGAGCAGGATAGTCAGAGAGAGTGGACTTTGAGTAATAGCAAATAGAGATTCAGAATCACTGGCCATTGTACAAGGTATGCCTGGGTTGGAGTTTGTTAATCACTGATAAATGATTACAGATGGGTTGTAATATCACTAGGGTTTTGACCTTCAGGTGGAGTCTTCTGATAGAATGATGTTTCCATATTATCCCTGCAAACAGACCAGATTAGGAGGCATTGCTAACCACTGACCTAATCCTAATCAATTTAAAGGCTATGACAAAATTTTTATGGGAAAAACTCTGGAGTTTGGACACTATCTTTCTTGGGAGAAATGCCAAGTTTTATGGTTCTGAGTGGGTAACTTTGCCCCCAGCTTTACTTGCCATTGGGTTGCCATATCAATTTATTAATCTAAGGGGAATAGTTAATGTGAATTTCTCCAGTCAGAACTGCTATGAACATCCGTCTACTAGAAAACCCCATATTTTTCACAGAATATGCAATATTTCGCTGAGCTCTAATCACATGATCTTGGCAAAATGGTATGATTGGAAACAGCATTTTATTCTTATTTTGAATGGAATCAAAAACCATAAATACTTTAAATAGAACACTTATCACATGGCTATACACCCATTGCTTCTCCTCAACTCACTTAAAACCAGGCCACTCAAAATAGCATGCCTCTGCATGCTCTAAACAGAAAAATTCTGGGAAAGACACAATTCAGTTTGTTTAGTCCCAAATAGTTTCTTCTTTTGGAAATGAACAAAGAAACAAAGAAATATAACAGAATCCTCAAATGTGATCTAATTCGTGGCCTGGGGGAAGGTTAATTGGATTGAGGGATATTTGGAAAAATGGATGTATTCCCCAATTTTGCTACTTTTGCCCTCTCTGCTCACCAACTCCACTCCTTTCTCTAACTGCTGCTTGCCTCGTTGTTCATTGGTTGGGCTGATTCCAATTATTCCTTCCAGCTTGTTCATTCCTAATAGAGCAGTGAGGTATAAGCAAGTATTAGTTAGACATGAGTGAGATTCAATTTGCCCCCTTCACCTTCTCACCAGCCAGTCCTGTTTCCCTGTGTCCTTGAAAATCTATTCCAATGAACACCCAACCTTGCTTGACTCATTATTAGGGGAGGAGAGGGAAATTTGAGAAGTAAGGGAGTGCAATATATACATGATATCTATTAATCGGTATAATCTTTAAGATAGTTAAAGTCAACTGGATGTTTTCTGAGTGCTGTAGTCTCAAAGTATCCATCAACTCACATAATAAATTTGGGAGATTGAAGACCACGACTGGTAATGGTTCTTCCAAGTGTTTATCCATGGGAAATCTGGACTGGGAAGTCTCCCCATGGGCCCTCTCTTTAGGGAAATTTGCCTGAATGGAAAAGGAAAACATCTGGTCACACTCGTCTATCACCACAGTT
The DNA here is from genome assembly GCA_023553655.1 of Myrmecobius fasciatus. Taxonomy (NCBI): domain Eukaryota; kingdom Metazoa; phylum Chordata; class Mammalia; order Dasyuromorphia; family Myrmecobiidae; genus Myrmecobius; species Myrmecobius fasciatus. Next base: position 16,204 of record JAJPUD010003199.1, read on the forward strand.
TTATAATGCTAAATGGCAGTCTTTGGGATACATTTAGAGAGAATTATACATATGTTTTTAATCTACAGGCCCACATTATTGACTAACAATCAGCTCTTGCTTAAACTGCTCAAGAGACTGGCCTTTTAGACCATTCTGCAAGCTATCATTTCCCCTTCAAAAACTAATTTTAGCCTTTAGTATCGCTGAATGTTGGTCTGACAAGATGCACATTTGGAATGACAAATTTGTAGTCCAACGAGCCTGAGGTAAAGTAAAAATCTCTGCCATGTCCTGTTTAACCTATTGAGGTCTAAGAAATCCCAAAGATTTCATTCCCAGTATAAATCACGTCCATTTTATTTTGGGGAAAGCTTCTTCACAATGATTCTTGCTTACAAAGTTGTTTTTTGGGGAGGTTTTTTTTTTTTTTTTGGCCCTAATTTGTGATTTCATCATTGTGGAAAATTCCCAGGAAGGAAATTCTTTCTATTAAGGTAGATTGACAAATTATCCGCAACTTATAGTCTTAAAGAGTATCCTGGGTTCTGAAAAATAAAATGACTTGCCATGGGTCACATAGTCAAAATGTGTCAGAGGAAGTATTTGAATCTAGGCCTTCCTAATTCCACAATACCCTAACCACTATGCAACTCTACTTCTAATTCTTTAACATTCTAATTATGACATTGATAGTTAACTTTAAGAATGCTCTTCCCCCTTGGACCTCTTAAAGCATTTTGTTTCATAGCTCTCTAAAGCTTTATGTAACATAGAGTGCTATAGCTAGTTCTTGGGTTGGCACCTTGTCTTATTAAGACAGCAAACTCTATGAAGATCAGGTGCAACATTTTACTAATATTCTCAATTATTCTTTAATTCACTCTCTCCTGTCAGCCGATTTTCTTCACAGCCTCCTTGTCAATCACCTCATCACATGGTATCCTTTCTCCAACTCTCCATCTTTCTAGTTCTGCTGCCAAGAACCATGATTAAATCAATACTGCCATTATTCCTGGATGGGATTTGTGAGACTATTTCAGTATAGCCCCATTTACCATCCCTGTAACTTTCTGGACAAAGTGTTTCTCTTTGACTACTTCTCCCTTATGTATGTTGCTTACCCTCTTAGAATGTAAACTCCTTCAGGTCAGGGATTATCTTTGCTTTTATATATTTCTCCCCAGTGGCTAAAATAGTGTTTGGCACATTGAAACCACTTCAATATTTTTTCTTTCATCTAGTAGCTATTTAATAAATGTAATATTGTACTTTACTGTGGACTACCTAGTTATAAGTATTTAGCCAATATTAAATATGTTGTTTGGAAATTTGGGAACCTTTAATTATCTTTTTAATTGAAAGAAATAAACCAATAACCACTTGACTAAATGACGTTTTCTCAAATCTACAGTGTGTATGTGTGTGTGTGTGTGTGTGTGTGTGTTTTAGTGGTGTTGAGTAATTCAGCTTAAACCCCATAAAATTTCAGGAGAGAATATGAGGAAAAACACAGCAGAGGGCACTATGGGTAGTAGAATAATACCTGCCCTTTCCCTGAAAATTAAAAAAAAACAGCAAAAGTATCCTCCCCTAAAAGCAAACCTTCAAATTCTCCTTAAGTGAGTCTATAAAAGTCCAATTTTGACTTGAATCTGTGATGAAAAGTTTCCAGTGTAATTTTAGTAGACTTGCTCTGGTTTTTAAAAAGAACCTGGGAAAATTGGTGGATGTATTTCAACAGATCACCCCATCAAAACCCATTCTCTTACAAGCAGCCAGAAAAGGAAAGGTTTTTGGGTGTGCTCTTTCCCTAATACAATAAGACTTTCCTATTCTGGAAAAATATTCATGCTATCACTACCTTTGTGCACATTTTAGGGTCAGCTTAAATTTCTAAGGAATCTGGAGTGTGAGTTGGTATATGGGACCAAAAGTCAAATTTCATCTGTACAACAATATTCTGAGAATATGTGTAATGCTATATCCCCTGAAAGTTTCTGAATGCTGTGACAGAGCCACTGTATTTAAAGATTCAAAGGCTGATCTTTTTTACTGAATCATGACCAGCTGGGTTTTACAATAATGGAAAGGATATGAGCAATCCTATTATTATGTAAAGGATTGCATATCTCATATGTTCCTAGTTTTGTCTGGACCTAAATTCAGAGAAAAAGTAATGGAGAAACAGAATTGCATAGTCAGTGGGGAGCTGACCTTGGAGCCACGCCATCGTAGGTTCATGTCCGTCTTCTGACACAAGACACATACTGGCTGTGTGACCCTGGACAAATCACTAATACTATCTTAGTGACCCAGGGAACTCTTTCAGATTTATAAATTTCAGATTGCAGAATTGCCACTGGTAGATAGAGTTTTTTCTCCAACAACTAGGTAGTGTAATAGGTAGGGTACTGAGTTAGGAATTAGGAAGGTCTGAGTTTAAATTTGACCTCAGAAACTTATTAGGTGTGTGACCCAGACAAGCCACTTAATCTCAGGTTGCCTCAGTTTACTCTTCTGTAAAATGGGGAGAATAATAGCATCTACCTTTCAGAGTAGTTGTGAAGATCAGATGAAATGATAATTGTAAAATACTTAGCATAATGCTTGGGACATTGCTGTTCTTTTTGGTTGATCTGACTCTTTGTGACATCTTTTTTTTTTTTTTTTGCAAAAATACAGGAGTGTTTTGCCATTTCCTTCTCCAGCTCGTTTTATGGATAAGAAACTATGGCAAACAAGGTTAAGTGACTTGCCCAGAGTTACATAGCTAATAGGTATCTGAGGTCAGATTTGGAGTCATATCGTTCTGATTCCAAGCCTAGTGCTCTAGCCACTGAGCCACCTAGCTGCCCTGCCTAGCACATACTAAGTATGATATAAATATTAGCTATTACTAGATATTATCTATTATTATCTTTCCACACAATGAAATCAAATCCATATCCATGCAAAAAAAAGCAAAATATTCAAAATTATGTCCTATAGAGGGATTTTCCCTTCACCTTAATGATTTGCAAATTTTTGGTTCTGGAGCAAGAGAACTTGGGACTTGGATATTTTTCACTCTACAATTCAAATAATGACCCATAGGATTAAAATGGAATTGTTGGATTATAAATAGGAAGTAGCATTTAGACTTGCCTTTGATAAGATCTGAATGACTGGTTGAGTTTGAAAATTTCATTTCCTCCACCTGCCAGGACTTTCATCTTGCCATGTTGATTAATGTTCTGATGACTTTAAAGACAGGTACCGTGCTTTCTGAATCCCTTATATTGCTATTAGGGAACTCTCTGAGAAAATGTTCAGTTTCAGGCAGACAGAATTTTCCATACCGCTGCATACTAAACTAATCTAGCCAGAACACTACTTAGTTAGCTGATACTACACTGTGTTGTGACTGGATCGTTTTCATTTGCAGAAGGGCTCTGAACCTTCCCACCTCACCAGACTCCTGTTATACCAAAGAGCCAAAGGCTATAATTAACTTTTTTGGCACCCGAGGTCAGCAGCTCATGGCATCCCTAGGGAAGGAAGTGCTCAAATCTGGTCAACTTTATAATGTACTTTGTGAACATAAGACGAGAAGCCATGAGAGCAACTTCAGCATAAGAAGGAAGAATCCATGGTGTTGTTGAAGGAGTACAGACATAAAGGCTTTGCTTCCCCCAGGTTTTACTGCTTCTCCTCATTACACCTTTAGTCAAGAACAAGAAGCAATGAATGCCTCGATGTCTGTAGGAAAAGTATACATCGAGCCACTTGAGTCTGTCTGGCATCTTCCATAAAGCTCAAAGAGCTCTAAGATGTTTTCCTTGCTCATCATTATGCTTTCAAGTTTCTGGGAAAATGCTGACAGATACTTTGAAATGAATGACAGACAGACCCATGGCTCATATGAGTCCTCAGCTGTTCTATTTAGTCTGAATTCAAGGTTGAGAGGTTTTGTTTTCTGGGATTTTTGTCTCCAATATTGTCACATTTCCCTCCTAGGTGGTTTTCTGACAAGGGTTATAATTCTCTACCTCTAGCAGTAACTTAACTTTCATTGCAATTCAACATTTGAAGCTAAAATTAGTTGTATTTCTTTACAGAATTATGATGAATTCTTTACAGATGGCAACTGCTACTGTCCCCATGAGCATCATAATCAGTGAAAAAGAAATAAAAATTCAGAGCATATTGCCTACTGCAAAAATCTTTGGCAACTTTTGGAGACTTGGAGGATTCTAGAAAAGAAAAAAAATATGCAGTGCTGTTAAGGTCAGTTATATTTGTTTTAGGCAAGTGATGACACAATCATCACCAAGAGTCAACTGAATGGTCAGTGGTTAAACTCTCACACTTACTGCCATGGAAATCTTTCTTCTCCTTTTTTCCTCATATTTTCCTTCTTTTTATATTTCCTTTCTTTTTCCTATTCCCTCTTTTTATAGTATTATAAATTTAGAGCCAAAAGGGACCTCTCTATTTTACAGATAAGCATACTGAGATCCAGCAAGGCTAAGTTCAGTGTCACAAAGGTAGTAAAACATCTAAGACAAAATTTGAACAGAGGCTCATTTACTTGAGAGTTTTTCTTCTGCATCGTTCTCCTTTTTTCTTTCTCTTGTTGTCTCTATGCTTTGGACTCTTGGTGACTCCAGCACACCCTATACTATTGAAGGTGATGATATAGGTGAAAGGACCCTGGATTTAAATACAGATGACCTAGATTTGTACTTTGAATCCAATACTTCCTCCATGTGTGACCTTATACTAATAATCATGTGTCTCTGCGTCTCAATCTTCTCAATTGTCGGTAAAAGACCTGCATAATACAGAAGAGGAGTAGAGGAATACTTGTTTTTTAATAACTACTGGCCCCAAACTGGAGGCATTGGTTAGAGAGTATGGAATCACTTTCCATTGATATTTTCAACCTAAGGCAGAGGGGTTGGTGGCTAGAAAGCAAAGAGGGAGGAGTGTCTGTGCCCTCAGTCAATGGAACTAAGGTACAGGAGAAGCAGGACAGAAGACAATGACTTTTCTACCCATGCTACTGAGAACTTTACTTATTGCTGTTGGGAATTTGTCTTGGGTAGGAAAACCTTGCTCTTGGAAGTGAGAGTCATTTTTGCTATTAGATTGTAATAAATCTAAAAATAACAACAATTCAATAAATCTTATAATGCATCTGATTCCCTCCCCCCCATATTATCTCAAAAATCAATCCCATTTTAACCACCCAACAACCCTGGGAGTTAGATGCTATTAAGAGCCTATTTTGTGATTATCTGAGATAATGACTTATAAACATCTAGTAAGTGTCTGAGACCAGAGTTGAACTCAAATCTTGATTTCAGGTCCAGTATTTTACTTACTGGACCAGTTAGCTGTCCCAAATCAGATAATATTTCTAAAGTACTTAATTCTTCAGAACACACTTAATAAATGTTTGTTCCTTTTCTCATTTCCCACCTCAAAATGCTTATTGATAGCATTGGCAGCTTATAAACTAATCCAAAAAACATTTATTAAACTTAGTACATGCAAAACATTAGAAGATAAGGAATAGACAATGCAAAGATAAAACAAAAACATTCCTTGTTCTCAAATATCTTATGTTCTATCATATTGCAGGAGCTGCAAGGTAGATAGAGTGCCAGAACTGAAGTCAGGGAGGTTCATCTTCCTGATTGCAAACATGGCCTCAGCTATTTATTAGCTGTGTGACCCTGTACAAGTCACTTCACCTAGTTTACCTCAGTTCCAAATCAGTAAAATTGAGGTGGAAAAGCAAATGGCAAAGCACTCCATTTTCTCTGCCAAGAATACCCTTAATGGAGTCATGAAAAGTTGAACACAACTGAAAAAACTGAACGACAAAGTCATGCAGATAAAACATCTATAGATAAGCATAACATCAAGTGAGAAAGGGGAGATTCTCAAGAACTTAGGGATCGGGAAGTCTTTCTATAGGAGGTAACACAAGAGCTGACCACTTTTATTTTATTTTTAATTTAATTTTTATTTTTTTTAATTAAAGCTTTTTATTTGCAAAACATACATATGGGTAATTTTTCAACATTGACCCTTGCAAAGTTTTCCATTACAAATTTTTCCCCCCTAGTCCCCACCCCTCCCCTAGATGGCAGGAAGTCTACTACATGTTAATTATGTTAAAATACTTGACAGATAAAATACATGTATACATATTTTTACAGTTATCTTGCTGTGCAAGAAAAGTCGTATCTACAAGGAAAAAAAAATCAGAGAAAGGAAACTCAATGCAAGCAAACATTAATAGAGAGCATGAAAATGTTATGTTATGGTCCACATTTCACATCCCTCTCTCTGGGTATATATGGCTTTCTTCACTGAACAATTGGAAGTGGTTTGAAACATTTCATTGTTGAAGGGAGCCATGTCCATCAGAATTGATCGTCATATAGTATTATTGTTGCAGTGTATAATGATCTCCTGGTTCTGCTCATTTCACTTAGCATCAGTTCATGCAAGTCTCTCCAGGCCTCTCTGAAATCATCCTGCTGGCCGTTTCTTACAGAACAATAATATTCCATGACATCCATATACCATAATTTATTCAGCCATTCTCCAATTGATGGGCATCCATTCAGTTTCCTGTTTCTAGCCACTACAAAAAGGGCTGCCACAAACATTCTTGCACATGTGGAGTCCTTTCCTTCCTTTATGATTTCTTTGGGAAACAGGCCCAATAGAAACACTGCAGGGTCAAAGGCTATGCACAGTTTGATAGCTTTCTGAGCATAGTTCCAAATTAAGAGCTGACCACTTTTAAAGGAAGCTAGGAACTTCAAGAGTCAAAAATGATATTAAAAATTTATTCTAATGATTCCTTCACTTCTCTGAAGTTGCATAAAAATTATAATGCAGATATTAATTTGTCTTTAGTTTTATTACAAGAAAGCCTTCCCATGTTTCCCAGTATTGACAGTATTGTTCAATTATAACAATACAGTGGGATAGAATATATTTTGGGGGTAAGATTGGAAGTAATTAAGAAGAAAAGTAATGATTTAATTTAAATATTTGTTGAGCACCTACTATCTGCTATGTATTGATAGTTTTTGATTCTGCAGCAAATATTATCATACCAGTGCAAGTTCTCCCCTCCTCTCCTTAACTAATAAGGGAAGAGAAGGGAACTGAAGGTAATTAAGTAGAATGCTGTGTGATTTATTAAAATGCCCAATAATGGTTCAATCTAATTGAGGCTTCCTCTAGAAATTCCAAGAAAACATCATGCTAATGTCACTAATGGAAAACCCGTCATTATATTGCCTGTATGTTTGCAGTCTCTGAAGCCTATTAAGACTATTTATCATTCAGCTTGTGAGGAACATGGAAGAAAGAATAAATGAATAGCAGTTTCAGAGTGGAAAAGAAGGCTGCATTTGGCATTTCAAAGACAGTTATTTTTAAACTGCTAGTATTTTCTTCCTATCTCAACCACAAGGATTTAATGTCTTACAACAACACTTAATGTTATATCCTGGCTAGCTGGTGAATGTATTAATTTGGTACTTTAATAATTGAATTATTAATTACTTGCACCACTAAATTTACAATTGAGAAAATTATTTTCAAAATCAATATTCAACAGCATTCTTCTGTGACTTTTTTTTAACCTCAGAGGAGATGGAATTATCAAGAAATTATTGGCCAGAATAGTAACATTCAATGCAAACTAAAACATATTGTGGAGGCCAGGAGCAAAGTCCCAAGTACCTGAATGTCCTCCTGTACAGCCTCCAGACAACCCCCCTTATCAAAGAGATTTTAATAATTGCATTTCTAAGTAATTCTATATATTTTATTTTATGTATTTAAAATATTTTTTGAGAAGGGGTTTGTAGGCCCATGACATAAATAAGGTGGAGAACCTTGCTTTAATTTTTTCAGCATTGAGTTGAGTGAAGGGAGGATGTAGTGGAAAGAACTTTAAGTTTTAAATCAACAGTTCCTGATTGATAATAATAATAGCTAGTATCTGGGAGGTAAGTACCACTGTTGTCCTAATTTACTGTTGTCCTAATTTTCCAGAAGAGGAAATTAAGGCAAACAGTGAATTGTCCAGGGTCACACAGCAAGGAAGTATCTGAGATTGGATTTGAACTCAGATTTTCCTGTCTACAGGTTTGTTCCTCTGATTATTGAATCACTGTGTTGCCCCTGAGTGTAACAATCAAAGTGAAGACCTCTCACAACTATTGACTAGATTAAGCAAGGCCTGAGGGCCTAAGTTTCTATTTTAGGGGGGAAAAGTAGAAAGTTTGATTTATAGATTGTCAACATTCCAGTTCCTAAATAAGGAAAGTAAAGCATATATAAGCAATTAGAATGTATGTAAAGGAAAAAGGGGGTGGGCTTGGGACTTTGTTCTGGACTTTTTAAAAATCACAAGAATGTACTGGACAGTGGCTTCCTCCCTCCGAGTACTTCCCTTTTGCTTGGGGCTGTTGGACCACCCAGATTTCATGAAATTCTAAATTAAATACTTTTCTGCTTTTCATTTTGAGAGACCTCTGAGGAGTCATTTTGGGTGAGGGTCTGAATGTCCCACACACCCCTAAAGATCAATATGGTTATGAATGAGTCGTTTATTATCTTTGAGCTTTAGTTTCCTAATTTATAAAACAGGAACAATAACACTTGGAAGGATCAGGGTAATTTAATGGATATAATGCCAGTTTCAGTGTCAGAAAGAACTGAGTAGTCATCTTAGCTCCCTCAGGCAATTCTAATGCAATAAACTTCAGAAAACTGCAGATCTTTGTTGCTGGAGGGAGTTTCCTCTCCAGGGAATCCCCACACCAATGAAATCAAAGGTTTGGATAACAATAACAAAAAAGACATATTTCAGTGTTTCATCAAGTCCAGGAGGTGACCATAACAACAAAGCTTGAGTTCTGGAAAAATTTACCATGATGGGTAGGTTTCAAGTATGACAAAGGAACAAGTCTGTTTTCTGAGTATCAGGATAGCCTGTGTTGAGACCACTTGGTAATGAATAATTTGGTCATGGCAACTTGTAAAACAAAGAAAAATCCAAAATGGTCCTCTGCCCTGTGCATGACCATTGCATTTGTATTGACAGAGGGTGGAAAATTAGAGGGGACCAAGAATCAGTGTTTAGACCCTCTACAAATTTTAATTTGGGAGTTGGTACTATACTTTAAATGTGAGATCCTTGTTCAATGGCAATAAGCAAATTAGAATCCTTTGTTGTAGAACTTGAATCAATTCAATCTTTACGTTGTCCATACATTGCACATAAATGAATCCAGAAAAAAGGAAGAAATTGCAGGTAAGTGGAATTAGGGTTCATAGGTATTCCTTGGTGAGGTATACAAAGGAATTTGTAGAATTAGTTTTATTCTAAACCCAAGGGCAATTGGAAATATTTTTTAGGAGCTATTGAGGCTTCTTGATTAGGTCAGTGCTTATGATATTTGCAAAAAAGGATTATCATGAAAATAATTGCAACTTATGAAACAACATTGGTTGCAGAGGGTTAGAGAACATTTTATAAAGAACTTGATAATACTTCCCAAATTAAATTATAATAACTAATATTTACAGAGCAGTTACTCTGAGCAACATACTAAGCAAATCTATCTCATTTATTCCTCACAACAACTCTTGGAGGAAGTTCTGTTATCATCCCCATTTTATAGATGGAAGAATTGAGGTTGTGACTTGCTTAGGGTTACACTGGATTTGAACTCAGGTCTTCCTGACTTGAGGTTCAGCAGTCTATCTACTGTGCTACCTAGTTGTTTCTTCAATATATGGTTTGGTAGCTGGTGACCTCGGTGCAAAGATCCAAGTAAGTGAGAAATATATCAGAAAGCACAGGTCAAGAAGAAGGAATGGAATAGGTCAAAGCCTTTAGGATACATAGAGAAGCCTCCCCTATTTATGTTATGATTATTTTCTTCAAGAACAGCAATTTAGAGAAGGGTAAGACAAACATCAAATAAAATCACACAAAATAAAATTGATGATATTTTTAATAGGCAGAAAAAAATTCCTTTTTGCTTGGAAATTATCCCTGAATCAGCTTTCTGTGTACATTTACATCACTAAATTGCTAGAACAAAGATTTGAATGAGTAAAAGCTATATGAAAGTTTAAGATTAATATGTGGGATATGTTTAAATAACTCAGTTATCAACTGTTCAAACAAATAATCAATAATGAAGTGGCTAAAAGAAGCAGAAATGACATCAACACAGCTTATAATAACTTTATATAGAAGTTAAAGCAATGTAAGTCAAGTAACTTAACAAGGACCAAAAGGACCTCCAAAGCTCCTTAGTCAGCAAAATACTTAACTTATATGCTGGGCAGAGAAAGAAACAGAAAGCAAATGCAGAAAGCAATATATAAACTCATTTGTAAAATATTACAAGAAAGGGTAATGATCTGGATATAAAGAGTGATACTATAAGTAAATTAGAGGAATGTAATATAGTTTACTTCTCAGACCTATGGAGATGGAATAAATTTATGTCCAAAGAAGAACTGGAACTCTTAGTTGAAAACCAGATAGATAACTTTGACTATATTAAGTTAAAAAGTTTTTGTACAAACAAAATCAATGCAGACAAGATTAGGAGGGAAGTAATAAATTGGGAAATCATCTTTACATTCAAGGGTTCTGATAAAGGTCTCATCTCTAAAATATATAGAGAATTGTCTCATATTTATAAAAATTCAAGCCATTCTCCAATCAATAAATGGTCAAAGGATATGAACAGACAATTTTCAGAGGATGAAATTAAAACTATTTATAGTCATATGAAAAGTTGCTCCAAATCACTGTTGATCAGAGAAGTGCAAATCAAGACAACCCTGAGGTACCACTTCACACCTGTCAGATTGGCTAAAATGACAGGAAAAGTTAATGATGAATGTTGGAGGGGTTGTGGGAGGGTTGGGACACTGATGCATTGTTGGTGGAGCTGTGAACGGATACAGCCATTCTGGAGAACAATTTGGAGCTATGCTCAAAAAGTTATCAAACTGTGCATACCCTTTGACCCAGCAGCATTTCTATTGGGCTTATATCCCAAAGAAATCATAAAGGAAGGAAAAGGTCCCACATGTGCAAGAATGTTTGTGGCAGCCCTTTTTGTAGTGGCTAGAAACTGGAAATTGAATAGATGCCCTTCAATTGGAGAATGGCTGAATAAATTATGGTATATGAATATTATGGAATATTATTGTTCTGTAAGAAATGACCAGCAAGATGATTTCAGAGAGGCCTGGAGAGACTTACATGAACTGATGCTGAATGAAATGAGCAGAACCAGGAGATCATTATACACGGCAACAACAGTACTATATGACGATCAATTCTGATGGACATGGCTCTCTTCAACAATGATATGTTTCAAACCACCTCCAATTGTTCACTGAAGAAAGCCATATACACCCAGAGAGAGGGATGTGAAATGTGGACCACAACATAACATTCTCATACTCCTTGATTGATGTTTGCTTACATTGTGTTTCCTTTATCTGATATATTGTTTGTGTAGATAAGATTTTTCTTGCACAACAATGATAAGTTTGGAAATATGTATACATATATTCGGTTTGCCAATATTTTAACATAATTAACATGTAGTGGATATCCTGCCATCTAGGGGAGGGGTGGGGAAGTTGGGGGGAAAAATTTGTAACGGAAAGCTATGTAAGGGTTATTGTTGAAGAATTACCCACACATATGTTATGCAAATAAAATAAAATTAAAAAAAAAAGAAAGGGTAATGATCATGAGCTGTATCACCTCCTTAAACACAGAAGCAATAGAGAGCAAAATCATTTTAAGATAAGAAAGCTTGTCAAGAGTTCCAATTAAGCAAAATCATCATAAGGATATTTTAGGGAAAGAATGAAAGGAGGACAAAAATATTACAAGAAAAATGGGAAAGATCTGCAAAGATTTTTGTTAACAAGCTGTTTTCAATATCAAGGGCAGTAGAGCCACCAAACTTAGAAATTAATGTTGAAGTCTAAGATGTGCTTATGGAGGGTGTAGAGATGGAACTAAAAAGAACAAAAGTGGAAAAAAGCAACTAGATTAGACCACGTGGATGTAAAGAATTTATATATATATGTATGTTGTATACTTATATTCATATATGTGTATTATGCATATGTGTGTATGTGTATTTCATATCACAAGATGAGGCAAAATAAGGGAATACCAACTAGGGTGATGTTCAGTAAGAATCTGTGTGCCTGGGATCATTACACTGTTTATGAAGGCTTTGCAAGAATTAATTGGACTCCAGCAATACCACTGATTGGGTTAATATCTTGATGTAACTTCCTAAACAGGATAGCCTGGAGGAATGTGAGGAGAGGAGGGTGAATGTTGCTCTATTGCATTTTGGTGTTACAAAAATGCAAGATAACATCAGAACAAATAAGAAATACTAATATCCACTTATTAGAAATAGTTTGATGAACAGACCTCTGACTACTAAAATGGGCAAATCAAAGTTATCCGGGGTATATGAATGTCTTTATTATGTGTCAGTACTGGGTAATAATAAAATTAGAAACTTAGTACCAATCATAGACAAAGGTTTCATACTGCTTTTTGTCAATTATATCCTCAGTTCCAAATTATACAGAAATGCATTTCAGCTCAATGCAGGGGAATTATGTGGAATAATTTCATTTCTAAATGTAAATCAGGTGAAATAAAAATAAAACCTGAGGAGTTGCTTAAATCTGAAGAGAGAAAAATGAAAGAATCTAAAAGGCATTGTAAATATATAATGAAGTCACTCCAGATGTTCAAGCCGATAACAAAATGAATGGCAAAAATAAGGGCAATATGTTGAATGATTTTTAAGGAAAAATATATTCATTTAGAATAGAATTTCGAAAAGCCCATTTTTAATTTGATCACATAACTCTACCAAATGGACCAGTTATACCAAAACAGATTAATTTTTAAAAGCTGGCATCTGCTATAATCATCATGGATGAATGCATTCTTTTACCACAAGTAAAAATATTTTACTACCTTTGCTCAACAGTATGGTGTTGCTATCTAGGAATGTTACTAAGCATGGGGATCAGATACTAACAGGGAATAATCTATTAAATATCTGCAAAAAAACTTTGGAAGATCATATGAACTCTGGCCAGTAGGTATAATAGAAATCTGAAATATTATATTGCTGATCAAATTCAATGATAAAAAACTACAAGTAAAAAAATCCATAAAATAAATGCATATTAGAAATTTTTGGCACTTTTCATGAACCACTAAAAGTGAAAGCTAGATAGATTAAGGGAAAATGAGTAGGCAGAGTAGCATAAAGAATATAATAACATTCTTAATAATAATTCAGCCTCAGATACTTATAGTGTAACCCTGGATAAGTTCCTTACCTCAGTTTCCTCATCTATAAAATAGGGATAATAATAGCATTTATGTCCCAGAATTGTTGTAAGGATCAAATGAGATAATAATTGTAAAACATTTAGCATAGTGCCTAGCACATAATTTGGCACAATGTAATTTTTTAGATATTATTATATAAATAAAAAATTCAACATTGATCAAAAACTTTAGTTTAATACTGGAACAAAAGACTAAAGACAAAATAGCTGCCCATGAATTATAGAATGGATAAACAAACTGTGTTACCTGGAGTTGAATATATTACAGTTTTGTAAGAGACAATGAATACAATGAACAAAGAGAAGCTTGGAAAGACTTACATAAACTGTTGCAGAATGAAATATGAAAACAGGATACACAATGACTATAATAATGTAAATTAAAATACCAACCACCATAAAACAATCAAAACTGAATATTGAGGGAGGACTCTGGGAAGATGGTGGAGTAGGTCAGAAAATTTCAGGCTCTCCAGATTTCCCCCATTAACAGAATGTAATTGTACCTCAGTGCAAACACAGACCACAAAAAACAAATAAGAGTGGAGCAGAACAGAGGTCCTTCTGGGACAACCAGGAAAGACCTGAAGAAGGACCCTGGAATAGGGTTTAACCCAGTGTGAATTATAAACACCTCCAGGCTAGCTTTGCAGAAACTGCAATCAAGGAGTCCTGAGGCCATCTGGGTTTAGGGGGAGCCTCAGCCCAACCACAGGAACTTTCATCTTCTGGACAGCATGGGGAGTCAAATGTATGAGTTTGGGAAGATTGAGATCAGGGTTCATCTTCAGAGGAGGCCACTGAAGGCTCTTCTGTGCCAAAGAGTAACATTAAATGGCTCCCTTCCCATAAAGAATTTAGAGAACTCAAAAAAGACTTTAAAAATCAAATGAGAGAGATTTAGGAAAAACTAACAACAACAACAACAAAAAGAACCATCCAAACAAAATGAGAAGATTATGAAAAGAAAGTCAACCAATTAGAAAAAGAGATTCAGAATCTTAGAGAAGAAAATAATTTTTTGAAAATTAGAATTGGGCAAAGGGAAGCCAGTAAAACTATAAGAGACTAAGAAATAATAAAACAAAATATAAAGAATGAAAAAAATAGTAGAAAATGCAAAATATAAAAAAACCTCACAGATCTAAGACAGCTTAAGAAGAGAAAAAATAAGAATAATTGGACAATCTGAGAGTTATGGTTAAAAAAGAACCTTGACACAATAATGCAAGAAATAATCAAGAAAAATTATCCTGAAGTGATAGAACACAAGGGGAACGTAGAAATAGAAAAAAAATCCATTAATTATCACCTCAAAGAGATCTTACAAGGAAAATGTATAGGAACATGATTGCTACATTTTGAAACCCCCAGATCAAACAGAAAATTTTACAAGAAACAAAACAAACAAAAAAAGCCAATTCAACTATGCTGGAGCTATAATTAGAATTGTACAGAGTTGATCAGCACCTACAATAAAAACTATAGATCCTGAAATATTATATACTATCAATCAAAAGAAGTAGGCCTGTGGCCAAAAATATCATATCCAGCAAAACTAACTGAAATATTGAAAGAAAAAAAACGAATATTTAACGAATTCACAGATTTTCAGGACTTTGTCTCAACCAAACCTGAACTTAATAGAAAATTTAATATATAAGAGCCAACATCAAAGAGTAATTTTAAAGAACTTAACAATGACAAACTGTTTACATGGAAATGTAAACACAAATCTAAGATTGACACCAATAACTGAATAAGAAATATTAGGGTAGAGCTGAGTATGGCCCTATTCTAAAAAGAAAAATTATCTAAGAAAAGATAAAAAATAGTAATTATGCTATCTGAATGAAATACAGAAGAAGAAATGATACAGAGGCATTAGTGGAGGAAGGATGGTGGTTCTAAAAACCTACTCATTGGGAATGGGTTAAACAGGGAAATATCTATATATCTATATGTTTATATATATTACTGTCTATCTATGAAACAATTCCTCCCCAAAAAAGGGGGATGTGAAAACTATCTGATATATATCATTAAAAGAACTTCGATATAACAAAAGTATAAGATGGACATTTTGTCTTTTGTCATTCTTTGTCATTAATTTAATGAACAACACAACAGTTACATAAAAGGTTTTTGTTGTTCATTTTTCTTAGGTCATGTCCAACTCTTGTGACCCCATTTGGGGTTTTCTTGGCAAAGTTACTGGAGTGATTTGCCATTTTCTTTTCCAACTCATTTTACAGATGAGGAAACTGAGGAAAAGATGGTTAACTGACTTAGTCAGATATTAAGTGTCTAAGGCTAGAATTTAATTTGGGAAGATGACTCTTCCTGACTCCAGTCTTATCACTCTATTCTATTACTGACTCAGATCCTTCATGGTGTGGTATGGATTATTGAGAATAAAAATTATCATTCTTTTCGCTGATACAAGACTGATTCCACAATTCTTTTTTTTTAAATTAAAACTTTTTATTTGCAAAACATATGCTTAGATAATTTTCAGCATTCATTCTTGCAAACTGTGTCTCAAATTTTTTTCCCTCCCTTCCCCTAACCCTTCCCTTAGTTGTCAAGTAATGCAATATATGTTAAATATCTGCAGTTCTTCTATACACATGTCTACAATTGTCATTCTGCACAAGAACAATCAGATCAAAAAAGAAAAAAATGAGAAAAAACAAAATGCAAGCAAACAACAATAAAAAAGTGAAAATTCTATGTTGTGATCCACACTCAATCCCCATAGTCCTCTCTCTGGCTCTCTTTATCAAATTCATTAGAACTGGCCTGAATCATCTACCTGTTGAAAAGAGCCACATCCATCAGAATTGATCATCGTATAATCTTGTTGTTGCCGTCTATAATGAACTCCTGGTTCTGCTCATTTCACTCAGCATCAGTTCATGCAAGTCTCTCCAGGCCTCTCTGAAATCATCCTGCTGGTCTTTTCTTATAGAACAATAATATTCCATAACATTCACATACCATAATTTATTCAGTCATTCTCCAATTGATGGGCATCCATTCAGTTTCCAGTTCCTTGCCACTACAAAAAGGGCTGCTACAAACATTTTTGCACATGTAGGTCCTTTTCCCTTTTTAATGATCTCTTTGGGAAACAGACCTAGTAGTGACACTGCTTGATCAAAGAATATGCACTTTTATAACCCTTTGGGCACAGTTCCACGTTGCTCTCCAGAATGGTTCCACCAACAATGCACTAGTGTTCCAGTTTTCCCTTATCCCCTTAAATATTTATCATTATTTTTTTATTGCCATCTTGGCCAATCTGAGAGGGAGCATATCATTTCTCATAGCACAATTGTATTCCATTACAATCATATACCACAACTTGTTCAGCCATCCCTAATTGACAGACATCCCTGAAATTTCCATTCTTTGCCACCACAAAGAGAGCTGTCATAAATATTTTAAAACATATATGTTCTTTTCCAGTCTTTGGGCATGTTAAAATGGATGGCAACAGATCAAGGATGTTCCCAAACGATTAAACTTACACAATGTTCAAGAAACATTAGGACTTAGCACCTCAAGGCAATTCTAGGAAGACTGATACTTCTTCCTCAAAGAGAATTTCTCAATATTAAAAGAATACATGATAAAATAGTTTAATATTCTTTTTCTTTGCTGAGGCAATTGGGATTAAGTGACTTTCCCGGGGTCACACAACTAGGAAGTGTTAAGTGTCTGAAGTCATATTTGAACTCAGGTCCTCCTGACTTCAGGGCTGGTGCTCTATCCAATGAACCAACTAGTTGTCCCTATAAAATAGTTTAGAAATGTACAGAAATACTTTTGGAACAAATAGATGTTACTTCATAGGACAAGAATAAAAGCTAACAACATATAGGTGCAACTGAATTTATTGAATGTAACTGAAAACAGTTTATTTCTGGATGCAGCCTATGAAACAAGTAACATGCAAGAATAGAACCAAAAAGAGCTCACAGGCACCATACTAACAAAATATTGGCAGAGAAGTGTCAAACAAATGTTGACATGGCTGAATCATTCAGATTTTATTGCAGAAACCAAAAGTTTATGATAGCAATTCGAATCAGGTCATTGCCACTAGAAATTATTAGAAAGGTTATCTTTAAGGAGGCTGAACTTAAAGACCAATGTAAATTATTAAGTGACATGATGGAAACTTTGACATATAACTAAAGGATGTAAAACTGTAATCATGTACTTAATACCTAAAAATCAAGTGGTTAGAATTATATACCAGAAGCTCACTATCCTGTTATAAACTGGGGATGAATCCCTATATTACAAATATAAAACTGCAGATAACTTTAAGGAGTTACTGAATAAATTATATTATTATAGATAGCTTTTGCCTACAACCACATAGATATTCTATAAGAACAGTTTTAGTGGATATCACCATACCACATTTTGATAAGTTCCAAGCCACATAGAATGAAAAGATTTTAAAGTTTAGAGACCTCATAGAAGGAATCAAAATCATGTAGAAATAGGATGAGGTGCATATTATCTTTGTCATCCCATCTATTATTTTAATTGTGTGGAAGGCATTTTCAGTGAGTGTAAGATGAACATATGGAATAATCATACTATAAGCATATGTATAATATAAAAGATATAACTTTTATTATGTTTTAAGAATTGCAAAGCACTTTATAAGCACTTCTACCCTCACAAACAAGCTGGGAGGTAGGTGCTACCCCCATTTTCCATATAAAGAAATTGAGACTGACAGCATTTAAGTGACTTGCCCAGGGTAATATAGCTAGTTGGTGTCTGATGTTAAATTTGATTTCAGTTTTTCTTGGCTCCAAGTCAAAGTTCATTGGATCTAGCTAAAAAATCAGTTATTTTATGTATCTCTTCCATAGTCCAAAATCTTGAAGAATTAAAAAAAAGCAAAAAAAGGACTATGTAATATTTATCTCTGAAATAGTCCAGAAACCTATAATTAAATTTAAAAGATTAATATCAAAATATTGATCAGGACCATTAAAATTTGAATTCTAGCAAGTGAAATGAGAGGAATGATTTATCTTTTTTTCATACTAATAAAGATGAGAAGAATGAGATGAATAATAATACTTGTACCCCCTGCCTCATAGGATTGTTTTGCTTTGTAAACCTTAAAGCAGCTATAGAAATAAGACTAGTTATTATCATTTTGAAGTCTCTACAAAGATACTGTCATATCTCTACTGAGAACAGTCTGAAGAAGACTGCTGAGATCTAAAATAAAAGAGCTAATTGGTTAGGGGAGAAAATGAAAGTTTGTGGAAGAAGAAATGACAAGAGTCCAGACAAAGCATGTACAGTTACCACAGTGGGAGGCTGGTTTAGAAATGTGAAGCATTCCCCCCCAATCTGTTTATTTCAATTGCAAATTATGGAGGTAGCATGTGTCCTGTGAGTTTTCATGTAGGGTCTCTTAGAAGGAATATCATTAAGGACTCTGAAATGGCCATGAATAATTTGAGTTACAATTCGAGAATTTTGTTTGTGATCCCAAGAAAATATCCATGGAGATATAAAGGTAACTTAATTCTGTATATTGGGGAGATCCTGAGAAGGACTCACACATAGGTGATCAAATCCATTGCTTTTGTCTTTAGGTCAGAGCTCATTTGGAAAGCTACAAAAAGCTCTCCAAAAGACATACTTGGAGGACCTCAAACATTTAATAACATACAATAATAACTGAACAAACAATCACATTTCTGAAGCAGTTAGAAATAGGACATTTTTTTACTATCTCTTTTTGTAGGATTTTTTTGGTAAGATATATATATATATGTATATATATATACATATACATGTATATATATGCATGAAATGAAGTTTTCCACTATGTAAATTGTTCAGATAACTAAACTTAGATATTTTCTAATTCCAGAAACTTAAAAAAAATGTTGGTGGAGATCTTTCTTGAAACTATCACACCCCTTCCTACTCTCTTAAACAAAATCTATCAAGGAAAGACAAAAGATTTCTCATGAAAACTTTTTGAGGAGATTCTGTTTGAATAGAGTAGAGATAGTGCTGGAGAGAAAGCCAAGGAGAGAGGAATCCCAACAGACTCAAAGATGCCAGAAACTATAAATACAAAACAAACAATTGATATCCAGAATTTTTTTTAAAAAAGGAAGTTATCCTTATCCTTTGGAAGAGTTCTTAAGATTTAGTAAAAAAAAAAACAACAACAAAAAAAAAAAAAACAAAAAAAACAAAACAAAAAAAAAAACCAAAAACAAAGCATTAGCCTGGGAGTTAGAAGACCTGATTGTAATCTTTGGACTATGATTGTCTAGTTGTGGTCACCTAATTTTGGCTCACATCATTTGTCTGGCCTCAGTAGTTGGACTTAATCATGAAAGGTTCTTTTGGCCTTAATTCTATAATTTAATCTTTTGATGACTAAGGTCCATCATGATATAGTACACTATTGTATTGGGCTACAGTATAATTATGGTGTCACGGAGAGTGCTATTTGTCACAGATTACTTTTCTTGTTGGTACTTTTCAGTGTCTCATCTTCTGCACCCATCTTTGAAATTCCCACCTGTTGTTTGACCATTTGTGAAGAGGACCAGTGACATTATGGGATGATGTCTTGACTTGCCCATGGGTTGGATTTAAGTGAGGCAAAGTTGCACAAAGTCATCAACCTCAATCTCTCTTCCTGACTCATTAAAGTCCATTGTTACTGAAGTCCAAGTGCCTGGTGATGGTCTGGGAGGCATTGGGTGACCTTGGTGTCTTTACCATAGCTTCTGCTTCAGCTGCCATCATGGCCATTGGAACAAAAAGTTTTCATCCATCCATTCCACCAGGGGAAGTCTTCAGATGCTTGGGTTAGAGATTTCCCTAATTCACTGATGGGTCTGAGCCCTCGTTTCGCCCTTCTGCAGAGATGGTTAACTAGACAGTGTGTTACATTTCTTGGAGCCACAGATGAGGGGTGGGTGAAGGTGGACACTAAAAGTGGATGAACCAGCCTGGAAAGAACTCTGTAAGCCCTCCCAGTAGAGGTATTAGTCTTTTCTGAACACTCCATACAACTTCCTTGTTATTTCTAACTTGAGTGTCCAGTGTAATTTAGGAAAAGTTGCCCGTGGAAGCTGCATGAACCAAATTTATTAAATTAGTAACCTCAATTTTATACATACTATTAAGTCAGTTGGAGATGCACTCTGGCCTAGTGAATAGTGAACTTATTTTGTATTCAGGAGAACCTGGATTCAAATCACACCTCTGTTATAGCTTCAAAATACCAACTGTAAGACTCTAGATAAGTCCCTTAATCTTTCAATGTTCCAGGTAATTCCCTAAAGGAGTTTCCTCACTGTGATGAAATCACAGATGCAATTTAAAAAAATTGTCAGTAGGCTGATGATGTAAGAGGCTGTACTCCTCTTTATGGAATAAAATTGTATGGGCTTTGAGACATTTTTCTTACAGCTTAAAATTTTTTTTTCCATTTCTGGTTTGAGGCTGTGCAATATATGGTTGATATTAGAACCACAAAATGTTTTTTGGGAACTGGAAATGAATTTGGAATATCTCTTCCAACTTTCTCAATTTACAGAGAAGAAAGATCAGGGCCTAGGAAGTCAAGGGAGACCTCAAGGTCCCACAGTCAGGCAGATGTTGGGAAGTCTGTCTACAGGTTGGGAATGTTACTATATTTACATAGAAAAAAGTGAGAAGTATATTTATAAAATATCTTCTTTTAGTTTCAAAATTCTTAGATAGTCTACATGGAATTACTATTTTGGTAGCTAAAAGTAAATGAATAAGGCAATTAACACATTACTTAGATAATACCATCAATCAGCACTACCCAGGTTTCAGAGGTTTTCCTCCTAGAGAATTCTAATTTCCAAAAAATTGTAGGAGATTCTAGATATCTATGTAGGGCACCCATCCCTGGGAGGCTGACTCCAGGAAAATCTTACTGAGAAAAAAAATGCCTGATAAATTTTTAAAAAGTTTTGATAAAATGAAACTTTTGGGGCAATTTTAAATTGGAAAAGAAGAGATCTTACTAACCAATGTGGAGATTTCACAAAGGCAGGTTTGCTAAGGCAAAAATCAACAATTTTTGCCCCAAACCAATTCCCCTCCTCAAATAATCTGTTTCTGATATTAGAACCACGATTTCCCGGGTCACCAAGCATAGAAACTTTGGAATTGCCTTAATTCTTCCCTCCCTTTCATCTTTGATAGTCCATCTGCCTTAATGTTCTGACATTTCATCCTTTGCAAGGTCTTTCTCTCAGAGTCACCTTTCCTCTTCTATAATTAATGCCAAGCCCTTGTTCTCTCATGCATGTAGCATGCTGAACTGCTTTTCACTTAGTTTGAAGTAAGACTCCCTTGAATGTTATTCGGCTTTTTTAGTCATGTTCGATTCTTTATGACCTCATTTAAGGCTTTCTTGGCAAAGATACTGGAGCTGTTTGCCATTTCCTTCTCCAGATCTTTTTTCCTTTTTTTGGACAGATGATGAATTGAGGCAGGTGGGGTTAAGTGCCTTGCCCAGGGTCACATGGCTATTAAGTGTTTGAGACTAGATTGGAAAGCATGAAGGTAGGTCTTCCTAATTCCAAGTCCAGTAATATTCTATCCATTGTGCTGCCTATCTAACCCCCTGGCACACCTTGCATACCCCTGCCTAAAATATTGTGTTCATCACCTTGGTTAAAAATCTAGATTATAGGGGCAGCTAGGTGGCGCAGTGGATAGAGCACCAGCCCTAAAGTCAGGAGGACCTGAGTTCAAATCTGGTCTCAGACACTTCCTAGCTGTGTGACCCTGGTCAAGTCACTTAACCCCAATTGCCTCAGCAAATAAAATAAAATAAATTTTAAAAAAATCTAGATTATATTCTTACAAATATTCAGTGAGCAGAGAAATTCAGAAAACCTAGAGAGTTCTGAGTAGAGTAAAATCCTATCATTGGCTGTTGACAGGAAGCCAGGAGAGATGGTTAGAGCATCAAGTTATTGTGTTGTCGGCAGGCGAAAGAAGTCTGGCAGAAGGTGGCAAGGAATCATCAGGAGCAGCTACAAGTATTTCACTTGTACTTACCATGGGGCACCTAAAGGGCACTTAGAATCAGGAAGACTCAAATTTCTGAATTAAAATCTGGCCTCAGACACTTCCCTACCAAGTCACCTCACTTTCCTCCTCTGTAAAATGAGTTAGAGAAGGAAATGGCCAACCATTCCAGTATCTTGGCCAAGAAAATCCCACATGGGGCCAGGAAGAGTCAGATGTGATTTAAATGACTGAATAACTCTAGCAGCTATGTTCCAGATACTGTGCTAAGTGCTAGAGATTTAAGAAAGGCAAAAATACTATCCTTGTCCTCAAGGACCTCACATTCTAATGGGGGAGACAAAACTTTACATACAAGACTTATAAAGTGTAAGTAGAATATAATCCAACAACAGAGGACCTGGCTCAGGCGACAAGACTCAAGTCTCATAGAAAGTCGGATATAAGCTGAAGTATCCAGTTGGGATCTTTGGCCGGGTACAAGACTGGGGTTCAGGTGACTCGGTTATAATAGCTAAACAAAAGTCCAAGTGCTAAAACAAGGGATCAAGACCAAACTAGGGCCACCAATAGGCAAAACTTGATGTTGGGACTCCCGAACTTTGGGACTTTATGTCTTTAATGCCTAGGATTTATCCTGGAATTTGAAGCAGGGCTAACCCTATGGGAGTAGGTTTAGTGAATCCAGTTGGAAATTTTAAGAGTCAGGAGCCAGGTCAGCCATTCCAAAATTATTCTTTGTCACAACAAATTCACATTATACCTCCTTTTCATGGCCCAACCATCTCTAGTTCTTGCTCTTTACTCCACCCCCTCTATTCCAATCAGAGTATTTGTGTTGTCTTCTTCATGCTCTTTCTTTTATCCTTCCTTTCTATTTAAGTAAATTATATTTATTGTTTAATATCTACTTTAGATACTTTCTATGACTATGTCAGTCCCCACTGATCCTAGAGCCTAATAGTAAATCAACATTTATTAAGTGCAGGCATATTTATGAAAGATTTATTAAGGCAGGCTTTGTGCCAGGTACTGCACACTGGAGGTACAAATGTAAAGAAAAAGAAAGACTTTCCCTGCTCTCAAGGATCTTACAAAATAATGAGGGAAGACAATATGCAAAAGTAAGCTTAAAAGGGTGAGCTGATGGGGACAACTAAGAAGTATTATAAATTCTATTACCCGGACTTCAATTCCTCACAGTCCTATGCAGAATTTTATTTTTTTTTATTAAAACTTTTTATTTGCAAAACATATGTATGGATAATTCTTCAACATTAACCCTTACAAAGCTTTCTGTTACACATTTTCCCCCTAGTCCCCACCCCTCCCCTAGATGGCAGGATATCCATTACATGTTAATTATGTTAAAATACTTGATAAATCGAATATATGTATACATATTTCCACACATCATTTTTGTGCAAGAAAAGTCATATCTACAAGAAAGAAAAATCAGAGAAAGGAAACACAATGCAAACAAACATCAATAGAGAGCATGAAAATGTTATGTTGTGGACCACATTTATATCCCTCTCTCTGGGTGTATATGGCTTTCTTCACTGAACAATTGGAACTGGTTTGAAACATGTCATTGCTGCAGAGAGCCATGACCATCAGAGTTGATCATCACATAGTATTGTTGTTGCCGTGAATAATGATCTCCTGGTTCTGCTCATTTCACTCAGCATCAGTCCATGCAAGTCTCTCCAGGCCTCTCTGAAATTGCCCTGCTGGTCATTTCTTACAGAACAATAATATTCCATAACATTCATATACCATAATTTGTTCAGCCATTCTCCAATTGATGGGCATCCATTCAGTTTCCAGTTTCTAGCCACCACAAAAAGGGCTGCCACAAACATTCTTCCTATGCAGTATTCTATAGCACACCACCTCTTTATGGTCACAAAATGGACTAAATAGTGCAGAGAATATGGGATCCAGATGTGCCTATTGTTTACTGATTTTAAAAAAATGCATTTGGCTTTGCAGAATAAAATGCAATCTTGATTGTTCTCCAAAACAATGATCCCTTAATTGTGTGCTAAAAAGATTTTATGATGGACATAACTGTGTAGATTACTTTATTCAATCTTTTCCTTACTATTTACTTTTTGTTTATTTCTTCATGTCTCATAGAGTCATTAGCTTCCACCTGCCCAAATCTGATTTTTAAGGCATTATTTTCTTCAGTGAACATTTGTACCTTTTCCCCCCATTTAATCAATTCCTCTTTTTAAGGAGTTGTTTTCCTCAATGAGTTTTTGTATATCTTTCCCCCCATTTTTAAATGCTTCCTTTAGCAAGCTGTTTACTCTTTCCCCCCATGATTCTCTAGTCTTATTCCCATTTCTTCCTTCCCTCCCTCATTTTTCTTTTGCATCTCTTATTTAATTTTAAAATCCTTTTTGATCTCTTCCAGGGGGAAGAGCCTAAGGCTAATTCACATTTTGCTTTGAAGTTTCACAGGTAGGTATTTTGACCTTGTTGTCCTTTTCTGAATTTATATTTTGATTTTCCTTGTCACCATAGTAACTTTCTATGGTCAGATTATTTTTAAAAAATCAATTTTCAAGTCTCTTTCATGACATTTAATTTTATGTTAAAGTTGGGCTCTGTTCCTGAGTATATAGGGGGTATAAATTTCTTGTGCTTGAGACTTGGGGTATTGTAGCTGGCTTGCTGGGATGTGACTGCTGTTAGATTGCCCAGATACCACCTACCTGGA
Source organism: Myrmecobius fasciatus (assembly GCA_023553655.1). Taxonomy (NCBI): domain Eukaryota; kingdom Metazoa; phylum Chordata; class Mammalia; order Dasyuromorphia; family Myrmecobiidae; genus Myrmecobius; species Myrmecobius fasciatus. The sequence goes on from JAJPUD010003199.1 coordinate 41,462, forward strand.
CAGCATTTCTCCTTTTCCCCAGTGAGATAGCCCTTTCCTGCTGATCTTCTAAGTTTTCTTGGGTTTGAAAATTGTTTTACCCCATCTTTTTGTTGCTTCTGCTGCGTCAAAATTCATTTTGAGGTATTTTTTGGTATTATTAGAAGTATATTTTGTAGTTGTTTAGAGATGATTTTGGGAGAGTTTAGGCAAGTTCCAGACTTTGTCTGTCATCCTGCTTTCACCCTTTTCTCTCTCACTATTGATGGTAAAATAAAATTCATTAACCATTCACTAAGAGCCAGGCACTGTGCTAGTATCATGAAAGATATAAGAACCCCTAAAGGTGAGGATTGTTGTATCCATAGCACTTCTGGATGCTTGGCACATGTTAGGTACATAAATACTTCTTGGATTGGAGAGAGTTGAATTTATAGTTGATATGATACTAACCTTATTAAGTCTAAAACAACAAAAGCTCCCCAGTGAAATCCATAGTAACGCAGAAGAAAATGGTCTGATTATTCACACTGGAAAAATGAAGTGGATGAACACTGCTTGTTACCCATACTATGTTATAGAAGGGGAGGGGAAAATCCTTTGTGTTATACATGTATGTAACTTAGACAACTACTATAAAGTGATCACTTCCTGAAAGGGAACTCAAAAGGAAAAGTTCTAGGAATATCATAGCCAAAATCCAAGGCGTCTAAATTAAAATAAATAAACAAATTAATTAGTGAAAAGGCTGTAGGCAGTCAAAAGCAAGAGTTCAAGTGCGAAGGAATCAATTAGATAAGAACAATCATTCAACCAGAGGAGTGAACTAGAAGTGAACAAAGTATAGTCATCTCTATTGAATCAATCAGTTAATCAAGCTTTAGACTCAAAAGTAAGAAGTCCTTAATTAATTAAAAAGTCTTTGAAAGCCATCGGATAAATTGGAGTGATGTTGCACAGAATGTACATTCTGATTGAGGGTACTTTGTCATGCTCCATGAAATCTGTATAAAAAAGCAAGCTAATTTGGAACTCAGGAATTTGAATATTTCACTACTTAGGGTCCAAATAGTATCCAGATAGCCTCAGAGAAAGAATCACTCGTAGGGCAGGAAAAATTTTCTTTCCTTCAACCACAATCAGAGGAGAACCTTGTGAAATTCAGAGGATTTTGTGCTATCCAAGGTGGGATACATTGACTCAGGACATTATATGTTCCCCTTCCCTGGAGGTCTTTGGACAAAGGCTATGAGGTATAGTGTAGATGGAATTCTTTTTCAGCCTTTGCTGGACTGGGTGGCTGCTGATTTATTTACTACCTTTGAGAATCTGTAATTCTGCTAAAACAAGGCAAATTGGCCATAGTAGGACTATCAATAAGCAAGCAAGTGAAAATAAGAGATTTTTTAAAAAAGTATACCCTTGGCCTAATTAGTTTCATTTTAATATAGTAGAAATATGTGTCCAGATTAAAAACTGGTTATACCTGATAAATGCTGGATGGAAATTCTATAAAATTAAGTGGTGTAGTGGATAGAGAGCTGGTGACTTGATCCTGGACAAGTCACTTAACCTTTGTTTGCCTCAGTTTCCTCATCTGTAAAATGGGGATCATAATAGCATCCTCCTCTTAGGGTTGTATGTATATATTCATGCAAATGCACAGACATATGTATGTATATTTGTATATATAATATACAAATAATAGCTAACACTTATACAGCATATATATATATGCTTACTAAATACTACTCACTGTGCTAAATTTTAATCATTTCATTTTGAACCTTATAACAATACTGAGAGATAGGTGCTATTATTATCCTTATTTTACAGATGAGGGAACTGAGGCAGACAGAGGTTGTGTTGAAGGTAAGATAGTCATTAATGTTTATCTTTAGCGTTCATGAGGAACTGGACCAGACATGATAGCTGCCTTCTTGCATTCCCATCCTACAATCTAAAGAGCTAGTCTGCATAGACCAGAATAGATGCACCATCTTTGTCCTTTGGACTTTAGAGCAGAAGAAAATTGGCTGAAATGATATGTTAATTTTTGTTGCTATTGCCTAGATCTTAGATTTTGCCAGTATAGATTAATTCCCAGAATCGAAACTCTCACTTCTTGTGTTAAAGTTCCTTTATATTAGAGATCAACAATTCCTTTAAACTTAGTTGTAGAGTCAGGGCAGCTAGGTAGTACAGTGGATAGATCTGTCTCAAATCTGGTCTCAAACACTTTCTGGTTGTGTGATCCTGGGCAAATCACTTAACCCTGTTTGCCTCAGTTTCCTCATAGGTAAAATGATCTGAAGAAGAAAAGGGCAAACCACTCTAGTTTCTCTGCCAAAAAAATCCCCAATGGGGTCATGAACAATTTGGCACAACTGAACAACAACAAAGTTATAAAGATATAAAATTTGCTTGGGTCACTGAAAGATTAAGAAACCTTTTCATAAACATGGCAGCTCCTCTGTGACAGATTGAGCTTGAATTCTGATCTTTCTGACTTTAAGGTGGGTCTTCTATCTATTCTTCTACTCTATTATTAAGAATTAGAATTGCATATAAAATATGCTTTTTTGTTCTTTGTACTTTTTCAAATTGCTATCTCAGGAGCATAACAACAACAATAGTTATTGTTTAATAGTTGTGCATATATATATGTATGTATATATTTAGCATTTTTATAGTACTTTGAGTAAATATTATCCTATTGGATCCTTACAATAACCTTGGTGACTATCTTATAGATTATAGGTAACTGAGGCAGAGAGGCTAAGTATTAGCTAGAAGTTATTATGTGATTATGATAGGCTGGATATGGATATGTATTTGTCTTTCTGACCCCAAGTGTAATGTTCTATCTACTGTGCTATTTATTCAACCCTAAGGATATTTGACATCTCTAAGTAAGTACTCCCCTTTCTATGACCAATTCTTACTGATCCAGAACATCTCTTGAAGAGGATAGAACTTCTTGTTTTCAACTCCTAGATACTGTTAAATCAGGCTCTGTATCTAATACATCCCAAAGCCCCAAATAGAATATTCTTAAGAGCACTTTTTGTGTATCTTGTAACCATTACTCCCCTAGGAGCTCAGGTAAATTTTCATGAATTTATGAGGTCTTAGTTCAGAATTTCATTCTAAATATATGTAGTGTGTTTCAAGTTTGTCATAATTTAAAGAAACCATCAAATCTTTTATCTTGACAAGTTAGCTGACAGAGCTAATGAGTGAATGACACATTGAAGGTTTGATTTGGTGTGATGAAAGCTCATAGTGAATTTAAGAAGGTTTTGAGTGTCATTTGTAAGCATAGTAAATAGTTCATTGACATGCTAGACATTAAATGGAATTAGCACCTTGCCATTTTAGGTACCAATTTAAATGTACAGCTAACTCTTAATTAGCTATGGCAATCTCTTTCTGTGTAGGGTAATTGAAACTGGTAGATTAAAAAAAAATCAGTTAGAGGGAGCAGTTTTAACCTCCTTCATCATGCAACTTTGTACTAGAGCTGTAAAGAGGCTGCAAAATCATATGATTGAGTTTTCCTTCCCTTCCAATTTTTTTTCCTGTTGGTTGAACATGCCAAGGAATTATGAAATAACCAAAAGACAAGTAACAAGGCTAAAGAAAAATAAAAGGAAAAGGAAAGGGTATTTTAATTAGCTCTTGAATAACAAAGGAGTTGACTATAATCACATTTCAACTTCCTAGGAATAGTTATGATAAAGATGCTACAAATGTTTGAAACTTCATTTAACATTTGCCTTTGGCGTGAGACTCAGTATAAAGTCTTAGATGCCTTCTAAGATAGTTTGGTAAGTCATGTATTGGATCTTATTATAAGTTCTTTCCATTATAAGCCAGTATATATGTTTCAAAAGTAATTTTATTGGATCATAGATCATAGACCTCAGAGAGCATCAAGTTCAATGTCCTCATTTCTCAGATGAAGAAAGTAAGGTCCATAGAGGCTAAGTGATTTGTTCAAGGTCACATAAGGAGAAACACAAGAGGCTGGATTTGAACTCAGGTGCTTTAATTTCAGAGCTAATGTTTTTTTCCCTTATACTACACTGCTAGCATGAGTACGTTCTTCATCAATGTAGGTCATAACATTTCCATCCTTTAGTAGGCAGTTTTTTTTTTTTTTTTGCTGAGGCAATTGGGGTTAAGTGACTTGCCCAGGGTCACACAGCTGTTACGTGTCTGAGACCAGATTTGAACTCAGGTCCTCCTGACTTCAGGGCTGGTGCTCTATCCACTGCGCCACCTAGCTGCCCCAGTAGGCAGTTTTTATAAATTGCTTAGACATGAAATTCAAAAATTCAGAAAATGAACAATCTGACAATCTTAGTGACGAACCATTTCAGAGGTGTTTATCTATATTTCTATTTATCCATTTGGAAATATATTTATAATGCTAGAGTCTTGTTAGACAATGATGATGACACTAGAGAACTATAACCCAAAGTACAAATATTGGCAGGGAATAGTAGCTGAAAGGGCTTTAAGCATGGACCTGGCTAGGAGGTGTATAAATTGCCTAGGACCAACTAAACTAGTTTTGGTTAGAAAGGTTCATCACCAGAAAATTGGCACCAGACCACTAGGTGGCACAGTGAATAGACGATGGTCTGAAATCAGGAAAATTCATTTTCATGAGTTAAAATCTGGCCTCAGATATCTATTAGTTGGTGACCGTTGGCAAGTCAATTATCCCCATTTGCCTCAGTTTCCTCAATGGAAAAATGAACTAGAGAAGAAAATAGCAAGCAACTCTATTATATTGGCCAAGAAAATCCCAAATGGGGTCACAAAGTTAGATATGAAACTACTGAACTACTGAACAGCAGCAAAAACAAGTTTTCCCCAGCCATATTCACTCTGATGAGATATTTGGGGAGGCATTTGGTGTTCCTGCACGATTTTAGCTTGGGATATCTTTTACAAAGTGACCAATATATTCTTTCTATTTTTACTTTACCTTCTAATTCTAATGGATTTGGCTGGCTTTCTTTGATTACTTCTTAGATGTGATATATGGGTTTTTCTTTGGATATGGCTTTGAGAGAGTTTGATCATTCTTTTTTTTGCTTTTTGCTGAGGCAATTGAGGTTAAGTGACTTGCCCAGGGTCACACAGCTAGGAAGTGTTAAGTGTCTGGGGCCAGATTTGAACTCAGTTCCTCCTGACTCCAGGCCTGGTGGTCTGTCCATTGTGTATGTAGCTGCCCCACTATCGTGCCATAGAAGCCTCATAACTCTGGAAACTTCACTTCACTTCACTCCTGGGCTACTCATACTGGAGCCCCAGGCCACCTTTGACTTATTCCTCCTTGGCTGTATCACAACTGCCAAAGTGACTTTCCTAAAACACATGTTTAACTATTGTACTCCCCTATTCAATAAACTTCATTGGCTGCCTATTACCTTTGCATAAAGTATAAACTCCTCTATAAGTCATTTACAATCCTTTACAACCTGACTCTACCCTACCCCCTTAGCTGTATTATTTGTTTCTCCCCTTCATGGATCTCTCTGTGATCCAGCCAAATGCCTTTTTGCTTTCCTCACAAACCCATTTCCTAGTCTTTTAGATTTAATCCCTTGTTTCAAGACAGCTCAAGAACCACTTTATGTCAAGCCTTTCCCGTGTTTCCAAGCCCTTAGTCTCCCCCCTCTCCAAATTATCATTTTATCAATTTGGTATACAGTTATTTATATTTGATCAAAAAGCATTTATTAAGTATGCACTGCATGCCAGATATTAAATGGACATACAAAGAAAGGCAAGAACATTCCCTGCCCTAACACTTATGCTGATGGAGCCGTGTTTCTGAACAGGACCATACCAGATATATACAGAGAAGGCAGCCTTAGAACAGACTCTTGCTCTAAGAGGCTACAAGGCAGTTGATTGGACCAGTTTCTGAAGCAAATTAAAAAGGTGTGAGACAACCCCAGGCCCCTGGGAGAGCCAGTACAAAGCCCTAAAAATGGGAGTTGCAGAGTTATGTGGGACAAATAGCAAGAAAGTCAGAGTCCATGGCTTTGAGAAGTGCTCAAGAGAGTACTGAAAAAGTACGAAGGGCCAGGCTTCTTCTCCTGACATTTGTTCTCCTTGACAACAAAGATTTATTTCCTTTTGTCTTTATATTAACTCCAGAGACTAGCACATTATGTGGCACATACTAGATTAATAAATATTCATTGATTAATTGAGCCATTGGCCTTTGGGGTCCCAAATAATTCTGACTTCAGTGATACTATGAAATTACAAATCCTTGAAGTAAATAAATATAAATATATTCACAACTCGGTGGTAGAATTGATAGAGTGCTGGCTCAGGAATCAGGATAATCCAAGGAAAAATTGGGCAACAAATATTTACTAATTGGGTGACAATGGGCAAGTAATTTAATCTCTGTTTGCCTTAGTTTCCTTAAATATAAAATGAAGGCAAAAATAGCACCTACCTGGAAAGATTGTTGTAATGATCAAATGAGATATTTATAAAAGTAGCTAGCATAGTGCCTGGTGTATAATAGGTGCTATTTGTTTTTTCATTTTCCAATAGCGCATAACTCTTCATGATCCTATTTGGGGTTTTCTTGGCAAAGATACTGAAGTGGATTGGTTTGACATTTCCTGTAAAGTTCACTTTACAGATGAGGAAAATGAGGAAAACAGTTAAATGATTTGCCCAGGATTACATAGCTAGAGTCCGAGATCCTTAGGAAGATGAATCTTCCTGACTCCAGATCCAGCACTCTATTCATTGTTACCTAGCTGTTCAAGAGATGCAATATAAATGCTTATTCCCTTTCTTTCTTCCCCTTTACCAAAGATATTTTCTAGCATCATGAAAAATGCCTTAAATGAGGTCCAAATGAAAATATTGCCCCTTTGTTTAGTTAAGATGCTTAATATTACCGTCAATATAGTCAAAATTCTCAAAATGTTCCTATTTGCAGATGTCCTTATATTTAATTGCACCAAGCCAAGATGTATTACAAAGCCTCCTCAGTGAAATTCAAAATAATGTAAAGGAGATTTGTCTAATCATTTACTGTGGAAAAACTAAGTGGATGAAAAATGTATATTGCTCAGATTATGACAAAGAAGTATGGCTAACCCACTGAATTAATTCATCAATATGTATGTTTCAGATAAATGCTACAGATAGAAAATGAACTGTCAACAATCGAAGAGAATATCAGGATAGATTGTGTTTAGGAGACTGCATAGTACTTTTAATGATCTCATTCTGTATGCCACTGCAAAAATCTATCTCTTTTGAATCAATATTTTCTCAGTGATGACATATGACTAATAAATCATAGCATACAATATCTCAGAAGAAATAAAATTGTGAACAATTCAAAAGGCAATTGAAAGACACACCTATAAGCTCATTACCAATGACTATTTAAAAGCTGGTAAGGAAGTAAAAGACGTAATACAAGATGCTTTTCACCAGAAAATTAGGTGAATTAGTTACATAGGAAGAAGGAGAGACAACATGTGGACAACCTGATTGGTACTTTCAAAATAAAAAAGAATGTCTCCAACACATTGGGAGGATTTTCCATGCAGGATATCAATCAGGAAGCATTTATTAAGCACCTATCATGTGGCAGACACTATGTTAAGCTCTTTGGATACCCAAAAGTTAAGTCCTTGCTCTCAAGAAGCTCGGTCTAATAGGGAGAAAAAAGGCTAACAACTTGGTAATAACAAATTGTAGACAGCGTAAATTGGAGATAACTTCAGAGCAAAGATATCTGCATTAAGGGGGATCAGGAAAAGCTTTTTATTGTAGAAGGTAGAATTTTAGCTAGATTTTGAAAGAAAATAGGAAAACCAGGAAGAGAAAATGAAGATGGAGAGAATTATAAATAAGCATAGGAGTCAGCTACTGAAAATCACTCACCAAGTTGGGAGTGATGTGTTGTTATGTGAGCAACAAACAGTAAGAAAACTAGTATCAGTGGATAATAGCTCATGTGGAGGGGAATAATTGGTAAAAAGACTGGAAAAGGGACAGATAATGGGAGATTTTAAAGGCAGAGTATTTTTGTATTTGAGCCTAAACATAATAAGAAGCCACTGATGTCTTTATTAGTGAGACATATATATATATATATATATATATATATATATATATATAGAGAGAGAGAGAGAGAGAGAGAGAGAGAGAGAGAGAGAGAGAGAGAGAGAGACAGAGAGAGACAGAGAGAGACAGAGAGACAGAGAGAGAGATAGAGAGAGAGAGACAGAGAGAGAGAGGAGGGGGGAGAGAGGGAGAGCGAGACAGGGAAGGAGGGACAGTGTTAAGATTCTGAGAATATGAACTTTATCAGAACCTGAGGTATCTTGTAAGTTTCGTAGCTTTCCATGGTTAGTCAGAATCTCCACCAAAACTGTTCTATTGGATAATTCATAATCAATTATCAAGCATTAATTAAATGTCAGGCACTGAGCTAAGCCTTTGAGATCCAAAGATTGGTGAAATAGGTCTTTGCTCTCCAGGAGCTCACGAGAGAACTGTTAAACAAAATCAGGGTAAGTCCAAAAAGTCTTAGCAAAAAACCCATGATATTGGTGTGCTATTTCCAGTTGTATTCAATTCAATAAATGTTTATCTTATACCTGTTATTTGCAGAACACTGAGGTGGTGAGTAAAAAAGTTCATATTATCTGAAGCTGCTTTTTTTTTTTAAGACAGAATGTCCAGACCTAGGGAGGAGATCATCTCATTGCATCCTGCCCCAGT